>JABJVR010049345.1:0-10134 GCA_025773905.1 Chitala chitala | reverse complement strand
CCCATTCATTTGATGAATCTGAATCAATTCTTGTCTAGACTCTAAGTCCCCATATGATGAGGTTGTAGTAGAATCTGTTAACTTTGGAAGTACAAAGGGATCTTATTTGAAATCTTCACATTCTGCTGAATAAAACTGCCAGAAAATGCTCTCACAGACAAATTTTAACAATGAACATGACAGATGGCAAGTCAGTTTTCCTGCTGTTCTGCATTCATTAAGACCACTACGAAGCATTTAAACAAAATGTCACCTGAATCCTAACAAGTCCTCCTCTTGAAGCTAGTCTTGTTTGTTTCATCTCATTATTTTCTGCTTGAAATACCATTTCATTCAGAGCAAGTGAACCATGAAGAAATATGGAGGTAAGATCATTTATAAAGTGAACAAGCTGAAGTCCTAGATGCTTTCTACTCCGGTGATGTTTCAGGGATGAAAGCCCACGGTTTTTTAATTTGGAGTGCTGACCCCCACGCCACCTGCCAGCTTACGATGCTGAAAAGCAAATTCGATCGGACGTACGGTGACCTTCTTGCCCTGGTGTGTCTCCAGGATCCTGATCTGCTCGGTCATCACTGCACCCGCGGCCTTGATGGACAGCCGGGGACGGGTCTCCTGCAGAGGCCCGTTGCACATGTCGAAGGTGACGATGCTGCTGCCTTCACGGGCCGCCACCCCGCAGGTGCATGCCACAGCGTAATGCCGGCTGCCACAGTCCCACTGGCGGGCTTGGACCTCAAACTCACGGCCCAGGCTCTGGTACAACACAAAGGTACCAGTCTGGTGGTTGTCATAACGCCTGCAGGAGGAGCAAGACGTGCAGGCTTAAATTCACCTGCAGTTATTTCAATGGAAACCAAACTTCACTATTAAAAGACAGATGACCAAATAAACGAGAGGCTAATAAATACACCTCAGGTTTTTGACAAGCGACATCAGGAACTGTAATGTGAAATAGCTGGGGTCCAGACAAAAATGGTTCAAGACCCCTGCAGAACATGAATGTTTTACACCACACATTGCTTTCTGACAAATAAACCAGCAAACATTTCATACACAGAAGTCACAGGAAGTGTGTGCTCTAGCACCATTCAAGCAAACATTTTAATTTCCTGTTTGTGAAGATGTAACGTAAACAGACCCTGAAGATCGCAATCAGAAACGTTCTGTAATTTAATTAAACAAGTGGTGCTCAGACTAATAAAGACGATACAATAGCCAGCTTTAATTACACACTTAAGACTGCTTTCAGACGACAATGTCAAACATTTCATTACAGGGCTTGCGCTGATTACAGATAAACATGGAACACAGAAATGAGCATCAATCCAGACCAATAAGCACATGTGTGGTTGGTGAGGCAAACCAAGCCCCAGGAGGCAAAGCGTGGCCAGAAGAGGAGGCCAGGAGATGGCAGTGCACTGGCACAAGTACCACGTTGTGTGAGGACAGCTAAAAGTCACAAGTTCACAATAAGAACACAAATTCAAAGATGCATGCAAAACATGGCAGACGGAACAGTGCAAGACCTGAGGTTCTCGGAATCAGTTTAGATTTCTATTTAATTAGCAATCGTCATATCTGTTTATAAAACATGATTCATTTTTTTCCTGATGTAATCATTTTATTTCCTTTAAGCAGCACTGGTTCATGAGTGCACAGTGTGTTTGGTGGGTCAGCAAAATTCTGGGGTAGAATCTGACATTATGGTTAAATCTTGGTCCTTGTAGTTGAGATGGGGGACTAGCGATCGCTCTTCCTCACAGATCTGATGAGAAGAAAAACACTCATTATAAATGTGTTGGAGCCTGGTTGTAATTAAAACTGCTATAATAGAAGCGTGTTGTGTGGCATGGCTTAGCTTTGACAGGGTTGAAGTGTTGTCCTTTGGGAAAGCAGTAAATGAAGAAATATTATCAAACAGGAAAAGTGGGTCTCATGAGTAACACATTTCAACTTCAGGGCACTGGAGAAATGTTAGCGAACATAGTTGACGAGAGGAAAATGCAAATTAGTTTTGAGAATTTTAGAAGTGAGAGACAGGTGATACTTTAAAATCATATTTTCTTTAGTTTCATCATGCAGGAGCAATTTGTCCAAGGTCAGTTTAATTCATACTTTTCACAATTTTTTTTCACAAATATTTAACCAAGTTTCCAGCCTCGGCAAGTACATAGTAACTTACTAGTTCAGAAATAAAAAAAACTAAAATAAAGACATAAAACAGCAAAATAATGCCTGTGCTCATATGTAATAGAATAAACAGCAATCTTCTCTCTTCTCTGTATCTCATTTCATTGTCCTGTGCAGGGTAACGGGTGGCCTGGAGTTTATCCCAGGCAGCCAGTGGCACAAGGCAGGGTACACGCTAGACAGGGTACACGCTAGACAGAGCGCCCACCTGCTATAGCAGCAAAGTAATCATACAATTCCGAAGCTTCAACACAGCTGTCATTAAATAGCAATTACATAAAAAGTAACTTAATTAATAAGCATTTGTATCTTACAAAACAGCCTGAAATGCTTAAGAATGGACACCGTTATTTGTTTTAGTATCATTGGCTTGGATAGAAATGTGATTTTTAGTGCATATATTACTGATTTTATTTAGCTGCCAAAGGCTTCATTCTGGAATTTTAAAGAGCCTTCAGTTACCTGCCATCAAATGTAATGATGTGGGGATCAGTCAAAGAGTAGCAGTTTGCAGTGGGAATATCCTGAACCACCACCTAAAATTGGACAGGGGGTGCAAATAAAAAAAAGATCAGCCAGGCCGTCGTAATTAAAGAGCAGGCTTGCACAACATCAAGGCTTCGCGTGTTTTGAGTAAACATGAAGATGATGGTGTAAACTGATCACCCCAGAAATCTGTCACACGGGGAACATGTTACACGGGTGCTGTGGAATGTTACACTATCAAGCTTTTATTTAATCATATATAACGCTACACCACATGGCTTTCTGCTAAGGTTGTTAAAGCCAGCAAGTGCTGGATCAAATTCTGCAAAATGCAATTTATACATTCCGAAACGAAAGAACTATTTCTTAACCACCTTAATTGATCTTAATACTAAAGGTGACAGAAATTAAAACTATAATCACATTTTTATTTTATTTATTTTTATAAATATATTTACTCCGGAGCACATACTGAATGTACTCAAACAAAGGAAACAGAAGGGAGAGATTGACCTTCAGCGGTGCAGGGGCGTAGCCCCCCCAACCCCTCGGACTGTCCGTGGCAGGCCAGGCACTGACGTAGCTGGCACGGTTGCCGTCGCGGGCAAAATCAGTCACGGCCATCAGCCACAGCGTCGCCTGGGCGCAGGTTTCAATGCCACAGGGCATGGGCCGCAAGTCCACCTGGCACGCCGAGAGGACCACGTTGGCGGGCCCAACCCCAAGGCCGTCCACAACATGAGCTGTTCAAAGAGCCTCATTTAGTGAGAGCACACAAGTGCAGCCTGACTCACCCTTCACCATCACTGTACTTCAGAACATTGGCACATATCACACACAGAACAAGGCGCACTGCTGTTACTGCGCTAAAGGGTTGAGAACATTCGATATGTAATAACATATTCAATAACATTTTCAAATAATAATAACTAAGTAAAAGTACTTACTTCCAAGATATTAAAAGAGTGAAGCACAAAACTTGGCAATGGATGCCTAGCAACAATACCATCACTAACTTGTAAGTATTCCATTAGTCTAAAGTAAACCGAGTGCAGATTAAATGAAGCATATATACCACCAGTTTGTAGCAAATGAAAATAGGCAAATGACCCAAAGAGTCAGTACTGGTGTACTTTTAAGTGGAAACCTTAGCTACTAAGGAAATCTAGGAGAATAAAAGGATACAGTAAAGAAATAAAGAATGAAGCTAATGGACTAGAATTCCCAGAACCCAATAAGTTTCCTACTCCTGCCATTAAGTG
This sequence comes from Chitala chitala, assembly GCA_025773905.1. Classification (NCBI taxonomy): domain Eukaryota; kingdom Metazoa; phylum Chordata; class Actinopteri; order Osteoglossiformes; family Notopteridae; genus Chitala; species Chitala chitala. Next base: position 6,193 of record JABJVR010049345.1, on the reverse strand, counting down.
AAATTTAAACATGATGTTACAAGGACCGCCTTGTACCTGAGTCGTCGACACTAAGGTGAAGGGTGAGCCCACAGAGGCCTCTGATCTTGCTCCCATGACACGGGACTGGCACGCTGCTGCGGATGGTCACAGCGTGCTCTGTGCCATCCTCTGCAATGCTCAAAATGTCAGGGATAAACTGCAGATTAAAACAAAAGAACCCGCATCAGCAGTGTTTATCGTCTGGTCTATTAGATTACCGGGATACTGTTACAAGCACCTTATCTGACGAGTTTGATAAAACAAAGAATGAAGAAGCGAAGTTTGTAAATCACACCGAGGATTTGAGTAGTAAACGCACCTACAACATGCTGCATATGGCATCGGACACAACCTGCATTACCTTTATACCAGCATAAAACACATCGCTCTCTTTGGAAAATGAATGGATGTTTGTGGAGTTCCTTAAGAAGGTAGATACACTACAGGAAATCTGTAGGAGACAACCAGCATTGTAACAACCAACCCAAAGCTTACAAAGTACATTTTTGCAAATAAAACTAATTTCTCAACACTAAAACAGACAGTTAACATAAACAGAACATTGATATAAACTCCAATCAGGCGTGAGCAGAAAAAAACTTTAAAATTTCATCTCAGCCCAAGTACAAAGTTCCAAAATGTACATTTTCCTTTCAAATCTAACATTCACAATAAAAATAAAAATTATTGTACCCAAAAAACACAACTTACGAAATATTCAACAAAGATTGAATCTAACAGCTATAGCTGACGTATTTATGTAACACACATTTGACTTTGAGTTGGTCTGACAGGGGTTAATGCTTAGCAGAAACCCCAGGTTTAACATATCATTCCACAGCGTCTTGTGGAAAACGCCTGTGAGGCTAAATGTCACGCTCCTCTCTCACAGCATCTGTCCTTGGACTCAGAGGCTCACCAGCAAAGACACAACATTTCATTAACCCCGTGCTGAGCTCCTCAGAAACTCTGAGGACTCCTTGGAGCAAGCCAAGGCTGCTAAAGTGGTAAATTAACCAACGTGTGGAAACAAAGCTTCAGGCCTACAGTTTGCTGCTCCTAAACCGAAGGGATCTTTCTTGTTCCTCAAACACACACACACACACACACACACACACACACACACGCATACACACACACACACACACGCGCGCGCGCACACACACACACACGCACACACACACCACAGCATCGTTGAAGCAGATCCTAGACCTTGTCCCCCATTTTAAAGTGGTCTCCATCCATCTCCAGCAGGACAAACATCTTCAGGGTGGAGACCCTGTTAATCTCCTCCTTCTTGCCAGGTGCTGAATGACGCATCCATGTCACCAGGTAGCCAACAGGTACACCAGATTCCACTTCGCTGTAGCTGCACCGTAGGTGGACCTTCTCTCCAGACAGCTCTGCAGTTACCACTGGTTTGGAGTTTAAAGCAGGGGGCCTCACTGTAGAGAGGACATAAAGTTAGATGTAGAATAATACACCCCAAATGCATTAAATAATTCTAAAAATGCTTATCTGGTTTATGGCAAATAGAACCCTGAAGCATGCCATAGGCTTAGGTAACCGTCGACCTGCCCCGTTCTATAACTGGGCTCATGCTGGAGGTTGTGTGACGACCACATGAGTTAATCCCATGATTTCAATTGAAAATAATTTAAATATCTTCCTTGAAACCACCTTTAACAAAAAAAAAAAAGTTTGTCATTGTATCACTGCGAAAATTGGAAAACTTTTATTCAACTCGTTCTTAATTTTACCTTGGCACGTGCTGTTGATTTCCACGTCATCTGGAGGACACAGCTTGGCTCCGAGTTCTGAAATCACTTGGAAAAAAAAAAGATATTCAGACAAGTCAAACAACATTTCACTTTAATATATTTTCCATTTTCCATGTTCCTCAAAGAATGTGTCCTTGTGTGGAATAAAATTGGACAGCAAAAAATAACTTCATGAAATACTGCCTTGGACAGAAAATTGGGGCAAAAATCCCAATAATTATAAGCAAGCTGTTTCTCAGGTCAAACGTTTTCAGGAGAAAACACTGTGTGCTTCTTCTGGGTACCCTGAACTCTATCATTCATTTGTGTTGAGAGCGCCCACCATGCCCTCAAAGCTAAGAGGTGAAATATACACACTTTTCCCCCCTCTCGGTCCACATTGTTACTGAACAAATTCTTTAGCTATAACACAATAATGAATGACATTTCGAACAAAACGGTTTTCCAAAACTCAACCCTTAATCAATTCCCACAAATTGCTGCTATAAAAACACTTCTGAAGTGGGCAACAGAAAGACACCAACTGGATGTTCTCAAGAAGAAGTCAGTTTTTCTGACAACCCTAAATTCCAGAGCACATTAAAGATAATGTTTTCCATTTAATATTTCCATGCACCCAATATTTACCTGCCTCTCTCTTCCTCTGTACCATTTACATTTTGATTTTTAACATCCCGTATTTAATATCAAACAATGGGCTTAGTCACCACTTGTATCTTCATGAAGAAAGCAAGCAGTAATGTTGCTTCAACTAGCATTGTTACGTCACAGCCACCAGTATGTTAGGAACTATACACCTCTTCTCTCTATTGCTTTTGTTAGATATCACTAGCGAAATGCATATCCATCCATCCATCCATCCATCCGCTTATTCTTTACACCATCTTGAGCTATATGCACATATATGGTATAAAGTCTAAACCTGCCTTAGTCAACACCTCATGCACCCCTTCATTTGTCCAGTGACAGATTTCAGATGTCACTGAAGACAAAAGCAAGTTAAAAATGGACAGGTGGAGGATAAAGGTAGTCACTGGACCCTGCAGGGATGGTTGATGTGTGGGTATGCAAATTATCTTTTATTTCTCTTCAAGCTATTGCATATAAATACACCAACTGAATGTCATGCTGCGTGGCTCGGACTATAAAAGGTCCCTTATGATACGAGCCATTGTTGGTTTTTTTGCTTTCATTTCTTTCCTCTATAGTCTTTTGCGTTTATAATAAAAAAATCCTTTTATTTGAGGAGAATAACAAAATTTCCCCTTTCCACAATTCACCATCTGCATGTGATAATGAGGCCATTCTGTTTTGTGACATTTACCATAAGAGTACCCTGGTTTTATATTCATTCTCTTGACTGCCTTTTCTCTACCTTCAAAGCCTGATGAGTCATCACCATTCCTACTCTGACATTAGTACCTGTAGCAAAACATACAATCAAGTACAGATTATTGTTTGTCTAAAATACCTGCGAGAAAATGTGTCCTGTAATCAAAGTGAACTTTTCAACGTCGAGTACATTTATATCGTGAGCCTTGAGTTTACAAGAGCCCTTTTGTAGAAAACAATAGACGCTACTCAGTCATGTGACTCACATGGCTGAAATGTTGGGAGCAAGAGCCTTTGTTACAATTTGCAAGTGAATTGCTCAAGAAACGGACATGTTTCTTGCGATGGGAGGGGCTGAGGTTCACACAAACCGAGCCAATGAACTGAACAGGATGATGCAATTCAGAGAGCCGCTTCAAGGCTCTGATCATTCTTTAATATATACATGAACATTTGCACGAGAAGGTCATGCGTATACAGACAAATAAATACTTCAACTGCACTGACACAAATTACAATGTGAATTGAATTGGTACCAAGTTAAGCATCATCACATCGTTGCCATGGCGTCCATCGGTAGAAACGGCCTCACCTTTAGCGCAGTAGGCCATACAGCCCTGGGTGGGCTGCAGATGGTAGAGGTAGAAGTCGCCACAGCTGCGCACGGAGATGGGTATGCGAAACAAGCAGCAGTCCTTCGCACTACCGTGGAAGAAGCGCCAGGTGGCACACGCTGATGCCTGCCGTACCTCGCCAGGTAAAGGCCAAGCACCATCATCCAAGGAAAGCCACAAAGGAGCCTGGGTCCCACACCGGTTCATCTAGAGGTCAGAGGTGTCACAGGTCAGTGGTAAAACAAGGTCTGTTGAGCATGAAGAAAGGCATGCCTGCAATTTGCAGAAGAAACAGACTGGTTTGAGCCAGACTGAACCACAATGATGATCACTTTCTAATGGATTTGTCAACTGAACAGCTGGACTTTGACATATTCTCCTCACTGACCATTTCAGAGATGTGGAACATTAGTAGAGAAGTACAACAGAATTTAAACATACTATCCTACAATACCACACAAACATATGCTGCCAGTTAGGGTTATTAGTCCTTGTACCTTTCTCTAAAATTTGCACTAGTTAAATCTGAGAGCCTAATCCAGCGATAATTTGAAACAAACGACCACCTTTTAAGGTTCAAGTTTTCTGAGATATTTCATGTTGACAATGAAATACGATTCACTAACAGCCTGATATTAATGATCAGTAATGGAGTCTTCATCAAAGCTCTAACAAAATTTTAGTTATTTTTAGCCATTAAGATAAAATATAATTTTTTTCCCTACTTAATGAGACATGACCATTTCAAAAGCGATACCCAAGTTTGCTATAATGAAATTCAGATGAATCTTGGTATTCATAGAAAGGATTACTTAACACACCTAAAAGACCACGTCAATAAGAACTGAATTAAGACAAACACATTAGGGCTGAATACGAGTCAATATTCATCTTCAAAGTACCTGTACACGGACTGAAATCTGCACAATTGAAGTTATATAAGTGAGGCGTAATCATACACTTCCATCTGTGTTTTTCTTACTTTTCTCTTTTGCTTTTAACCTCTTTCCAGCTCAAATATGTATTTAGAGTCACAGCTGTACAGAAAAGTGTGACTGTTCTAGGCAGAAATTCTTGCACTCTTAAATGAATACATTTTTGTAAAACTGTGAAGTCTGAACATATGCCAGGGTGCACTATCACCCTCCCATTGTAGCCATGGCAACTGCCCTACAAGCACTGGGAAGTTGCTGAGAATACTGCCCTTACTTCCACACAACTGGCGGGCATCTCTGCAGGTCTGTCATCAACCATGAATCGGTACCAGCCAGGAGGAAGTGAGTGGTCACAGATCAGCTTGTGGACGGCTCTGTTTTGAAGCTCTGTGGAGTCGAAGTCCACACTGCGCTCAGGGTTCCTCAGGATCCGATGCCCACCCTGATCACACTCTGAAGCTGAGAATGCAAATGAAAGAAAAATATATACACAATTTATTTAATATTGTATATTACGTAGTTATGTGAAATGTAATATATTCATTGAAGTTTGTAAATTATAAAATTTAGTTTAAAATATTAAGTATGATGAAGTATGATGAAATTATTGTTTGAAAGTTATATGTGTTTACAGTGTTTTAATGATATTTGGGGAAATTAGTTTGGAGGTTTGAGATGAGGTGGTATCACATCATTTTTTTTCTGTTTAAAATAAGAGGTTTATTAAAACCTCAGAAAGAGGTTTATCCACTCTATCATATTATATATAATATATTGCATAATATATAGCGGCTGGGTAGCTCAGCGGGTAAGTCAACTGACTTTCACGCAGGAGACCCGGGTTCACATCCTGGTCGGGGCAGGTTACCAACTCCCAGTGTGGGTCCTTAGGCAAGACCCTTTGTGCTACTGCCTACCTCATATAATGATGAGAGACAAAGAAACACGAGACATACCGGCTCAAACGTCGCCCGGTCAAACAAGGTCTGTGTCAGGTACCACAGGGGTTACATGCAAAGAATGTGGGGAAATATGGAAACTTCAACACTCACTGCCAAACAACTAGTAGCTCAGTGTTTCAACATCCACATCTGCTTGAGATTGATGAGGTACAACACAAATGCTATGGCAAGGGGGAGCCAGGACACAAGGCCAGAGGGGGAGTTAACATCAACTCCCCATCCAGAGATCAGGTATGGAGCGAGGCAGCAATGGATAAGCAATAAGATCACAGCTAGAATGAACACCTACTGAAGCACAGACAAATAGTATTGATGACGCTAAGTCACATGTTGACATCACCATACCAACATCAGGAAAAAGATGAAGAACTTGTGAAGGCAACAGTGGTGTAACCCCCGAACTGGAAGGGTGGCGATATTTTTTTCTTTATACATGGAATGACCCACAGATTTAAATTTAATTATAACTATTATGATAATAACCAAACTGTTGGAAATGCAGAAACAAACAATAAATCTACACACAATATTAGGTCACTTGAGCCTTT
>JABJVR010049344.1:0-22144 GCA_025773905.1 Chitala chitala | reverse complement strand
AAATTGCAATGAAGTCTGTCCATGTTCCAGATGTAGGAGTAGATATCTGTGTACTTGTGGGATCCCTTGGCCAACGGCCACAGTCGGGGGGTATCCTGGGCGTCAGCAACTCAACTCTAACATCCCACTCAGCTGGTGCCTAGATGGGCACCCACACACTTTGAGTGCAGTTGATTGCACAGTTCATATTGCAACAAGACATCTGCTGAAAACCCCTTGAAGCATTTTGTTAAAGGCCCCCTGAGTCAAATGAGGACAGTATGGGACTTATATGGTCATATTTCCTGCTCCCAGTAATAATTCTAGCAGCTGTGTTTTGAATACACGAACACGTATAATTTGTACTCACAGAAAGTATTGGAAAAACCTACTGTACATAAAAGCAAGCACTATTTTCTCAGTATCTTCAGTTGTACCAAAGCGCTGCAACCTAACAATGTTAATCAGCTGCAGTAAACACACCTGTATGATTATATCAACAGAGCTGAAGGAGTGGTTTGTGTCTAAAATGACAGCTAAGTCTTGCTGAATCGCTAAAGCAGAGGTCTGCAGCACTGAGGGCTGACCTAAACATGCTCCTGGCAGGACCATTACAAGTGGATTTTATTCTCATACCAACTATACATGTACTTCATGAAATGAAGCAACATCAATCAATGGTGTGTAGGTGTAAAGCCGAAAGCCCTGTGCAATATGGTTACGAACATACATAGCCCTTGTTTTCGGACGCTGGGGCTACCTCTGTATCCATTGTGTTGTTCACTCCATGCAACCGCTCAAACTTTCCCGGGGTTAGCATCAGTATTAGTGACATCAAAGCCAGTGTTGAACTAAGTTGCAAAGCGTTGCCTCATCAAAGTTTGCTAAACATATGTCACATGGGGTCCTATAGGGTTAAATCTAAGACACAAGAAGGTATTTCCAGGGAGTAAAATATGAATCTTTTTTCATAATCCATGAGTATTTTCACAAGACTACTAGGCATAAATCAGATATAAAATACAAATTAGCGCACAATCGGTGTGACAGCTACACAAAGACAAAATAACAGCAGAAACACTAACGCCACATGTTAAATACTTACAATGCATCATTTTGAAAAAAATCAGTTAAAACAGCATGTGTTTTTCATAATAATTGTTTTTAATATACTTTATAAATGAATATATAACTCTGACAAAGAAAAAAATTTAGGGAAAAAAAACCAGACCATAAGCAGCTCTACAGAGCCGTAATGGCCATATCTGAGAGTTCAGCTTTGCAGAATAGCAACATCTGCTGTATCACTGCACACATATACCCAAACAAATGAGAAACATGATTCAATGTCACACACATGTTCAGTCAGGCCCTCATGCACATCACAAAAAGGCAGTTCCAAAGAAAAACTGTAGTTACAAAAGAACAGAAAGCACACACGACCCACTACCCAAAACATACACACTTGCACACACACAAACGGGGCCATCAGAAAAATACTCAACATGCTTCTTCATTTTTACACTGGAATAAAATGTCCCATGCATCTGTGGTGTGATCGTTAAAATCAGTGCTGTGAAGTACAGTATACTGTAACGATAAATACAGGCTTTTTTTTACTTTTTAACTATTGAAATGAACATTCTCACTCAGCGTCATCCAATAGCACGCAATCAATGACAACGCCTTCTCAGCTGAAGACATAGGGAGAAGGGGAAAAGAAGAGAGAAAGGACATGTTTTTTTCCCAGTTCTCATCTCAGTCCAACTCAACCTTCTTTGGGCTTCTCTCCAAAATAACCCAGATCAATCTGGGCCTTTCAAGGGTTCAAAAAGGCTGTGGGAAGGCCCAAAATACTCATCTTATACTTCATGAAGTTATGGGGAAAAATAATTCCGCTTCTCCCTTTGGTGCTTTAGACATCAGCAGCAATACGAAGTCCAGTGGTCTTTGCAACATGCATACTGTCAGGTACTGATGGTACGCAATGCATTTCCTGTTATCTCGAGTACTTTGGATTGGCTATATGTTCTGTGGACAAAACAAGGGACCAGGGATTAGCAAGAGCCAGTACGATTACTGATGGTGTAGCCATATGTTTGTTTTCTGGGTGTATTGCACAGACAGCTTTCAGTTCCTCTTTTGGAAATGGTTTAATAGTATGCTGCATCCCTGCAAAGGGATTACTAATTGAAGGATTCAAAGTAGAACACAGTCCACCTGGTTATTTCTGTAGTCAATTACGCTATTCGCATGAGTGGCTTCATAATGCAGTTTGCATGTGTGCAGAATAAAACGTGGAGGCTTGGAGGAGGGCACCAGACTGGGAAATCAGCCGTGCAGGTGCAGGCACCGCAGTCATCATCTGGCGTATAGGTTGATGAAATCCTGAACTTTGTTCCGAAAATCCTCCTGTGAAAACAAAAACAAACGACAGCTAGGATCCCAGCCTTTCCATTTACTGCACACATCTGTGTCAGACAAATACCAACTGGCTGCAAAAGACCTTGGAAAACATGAAAACCTACTAAACAATATGAAGCAGCTAGTTAAGGAACAATGTATGAAGACAATAAAATCCGTAATGGCTTTGTTGAAGGCAACAGGTTGTCAGGAGTAAAATGGACTCACTGCAGTGCTGATATAAATGAAAAAAAAAACATAAATGGATATTGCCAAAAGTATTCTTGCGTGTATAACTGAAATAGAAATCTGATTTCTTCAAACATGCTCCTCTGCCATTGGGCTACTATAGACATGCTTGTCTGCCATTGGGCTACTTTAGACATGCTCCTCTGCCACTGGGCTACTTTAGACATGCTCCTCTGCCACTGGGCTACTTTAAACATGCTCCTCTGCCACTGGGCTACTTTAGACATGCTCCTCTGCCATTGGGCTACTTTAGACATGCTCCTCTGCCATTGGGCTACTTTAGACATGCTCGTCTGCCATTGGGCTACTTTAGACATGCTCCTCTGCCACTGGGCTACTTTAGACATGCTCCTCTGTCACTGGGCTACTTTAGACATGCTCCTCTGCCATTAGGCTACTTTAAACATGCTCCTCTGTCACTGGGCTACTTTAAACATGCTCCTCTGTCACTGAGCTACTTTAGACATGCTCCTCTGCCATTGGGCTACTTTAGACATGCTCCTCTGCCATTGGGCTACTTTAAACATGCTCCTCTGTCACTGGGCTACTTTAAACATGCTCCTCTGTCACTGAGCTACTTTAGACATGCTCCTCTGCCATTGGGCTACTTTAGACATGCTCCTCTGCCATTGGGCTACTTTAAACATGCTCCTCTGTCACTGGGCTACTTTAAACATGCTCCTCTGCCACTGGGCTACTTTAGACATGCTCCTCTGCCATTGGGCTACTTTAGACATGCTCCTCTGCCATTGGGCTACTTTTCCTAAATGCTTGGCAGATAATTCTGTTTAAGCACATATTGAAAGTTACCCTGACTGGTTTCCCTTTATTTTTATGACAGTTGTGTCACAGCAGATGTTTGCAGCTGACAAATAAATGTACTACATACGAACAGAAGTCACACTAGAGACAGACAGCACCTTGAGATGGCTCTGGATACCTGTAAACAAATATTTTCAATGAATCTTTAACTTCACACACACCCAATAACAGAAAAATGCCTAATCGTAGGGCTCCTCCTTGAACCTCTTTACTATAAGGGAACGTGAAAAGGTGAGAGAACGTGTTATGGAGACCTCAGTTTGTGTACAAAGAGAGCAAGACTAAGAGTCATTATAAGTAAAGGTGGGTGTGGACAGTAAAGCGGCTGTTCTCAGCCGTGTGCTGGAGAGAGCACCACAACCACATTAGCTACGGTTACATGGATATTTTTCTTCAATCTGACTGAAGTCATTTATTAGTGATTCCATTTTAACTGTTTACATGGATGCTAATCCTATAAGATTATCTTTTACATGCTCAGAGCATTTAATCTGAATAAAACTCTTGTGACATGTGCAAAGTGGTTCTGCCCGCTTTGATGTACAGTGGAACCTTGGATTGCGAGCACAATTCATTCTGGAAAAGTGCTCATAATCCAAAACGCTTGTATATGAAAGTGAATTTTCCTATATGTAAATAATGTAACGTCGAATGATCCATTCCACACACCCAAAAATACTGATATAAAAATTATTTTAATGGTATTTTATGTACAAATTATTGTCCCTAATATTGGAAACAAATAACAATGATTAATACACAGTATAAAGTAAAAATAAAACAAATTAACCTGCACTTTACCTCTGAAGAGTCGTGGCTGGCATGAGGGAGACGAGAGGGAGGAGAGGAGGAGGAGGAGGAGGAGGAGGGTTATTGCTTGGAAGGAGAATCTCGGGAGTTCTTTCTCTTGAACGACTTTCACTAACACTACTGATTTCACTTAACTTACGCCTTTTGGATTTGCTGTCATCTTTTGACTCACTGGAATGTCTTTCCTTTCGTTCGTATTTAACACGAACCCATCCAATGGCACTTGCTTTTGCCTCCGTTTGAGGATTTCGTGGAAATGTGACATTGATTGTCGTTAAACAGATTCGTCGTTCGCGCTGCTACAGCCTTATTCGGGTGGTGCTTTTCTACAAAGTTTGTACTGTTTCCCACATTTTGCACACCTCCCTAATCTCATTTGAACTATGATATGATATAAAAAAAAAACACAACATATCATACTTCATATGAAAATGCTCGCCTTGCAAGTTAACGCTTGTTAACCAAGTTAAATTTTATTTAAAAATTTTGCTGGTCTTGCAAAGCACTCGTAAAGCACGTTACTCGCAATCCAAGGTTCCGCTGTATATGTTGGAAATACTTTGCTGAAAATAACGTTGAAATATTTTATTGAGAATATAGATCAATAACTTAAATTTTTTTTTAAGTTTCCAACAAATAAGTGGTATCTGCCACAGACCAGTTTTGCTTTATTACCGCCATGTTTCTGCCCCTTTTGGAAACACGTCATGTGACCTAATGTTAACCCCACGTGGGGCAAAAACGCACAGAAAGAGTATAAGAGGGAAACGATTGGATCAATTTTACATGATTAATATTTTCCAAACAATCAGATTACTAAAGGGTTACATACCCCTCTTATTCTAATAGAAAATTTATTCGGATTGTGCCAAATTGGACCAATCGGTTCCAACTGAGGTGGTTACATGATGCATTTTTATTCTGAATGATTATTCCAATTAAAAGTGGAATATCAGGGTCCATGTAAACACAGCTAATGATTATTGAGAGTTCCTATTCAGAGTTCCTAGTCCTCAGCAGGCAGATCATCTCTAATTAGCAAGGCTGAATGGGTGGCATACTTTGATGTATTGCACTACAGAACTGGAGAGAAAAAAAAGCTGTAATTCAAGACTTCCTGCATGAAAAAGTAAAGCACTGAAACTCATTTATGGGAAGAACCTGAGCAATTCAAATTGGGGTTAAATGCACAAGGCTACAGAGAACCTGGTGACCCAAGCACATCAAACTTGGCTGCCATTGACATTCCCAAAGGGTTACTTTCAATGTTTCTGGATTTTTGATTGTGTAAAAATTAAAACTCTGGCTAGTTTCTCACAATGATAGCGCTCCCACACTTGTGAAAGATCATATAAGCATAATGCAGACTGTAGCTGCTTTATTCTTTTCAAAGCCTAATTGTATCCCTCTGGGCATACTCTACACAGTTTGTGCACAAAGGTCTAGTATTTGGGTATTTGTTTTACTGCCATGCAGATCACATTTGCACTGTTGTTAGAAGTTATCTTCCAGTGTTTGCTGTTCTAATGCAGTCTAAGCTAACAATCACCTCAGAATTGTTAGAATGTTTCCTTTTTTGTGTGACTTTTTTTTTTTACTATTTCTTAAAAAATGCCAATAACTTTAAATAAAACAATGAACAAACCCTCAGGAAAACAAAATGAAGACAATGGCATTCCTGAACCCTACACTGTCTGGCTAGAAGAAAATTCTATTTAGAACCAAACAGGGTTGAAAATACTTCGTCATCCAGCCATCAAAGCTGAATAAATGTTAGCTGTGGCACAGGTGCATGAAACACAAGCTGAAAAGTGAACATGTTGAAAAACGAGGCTTTTGTGAGAGGACATGTGAGCTAAGGAAAATTACTGGTGGGAGGCGAACTTGACCTTGGTGACAAACTGACTCGAGCACTAGACACAGATTTAGACACTACTCTAACACTGACTCAAGCACTAGAGAGCACACCCCTGCTTTTAGCAATTCAGTTAGCAGCCCACTGGCATGCCCTGACTTTAGTCACTTCACTGATGACAGCCAAAAAAGGCAGAACAAATTTGCTGCACTGTTTTCTGAACCAATATAGCAGAACAAAGCCATCGGAAGAGCAACTGAGCATGAGGATCTCAGTAGCAACTGCAAGGAAGGGTAGAGAAAGGCAAGAGGCGTTTACAGGGAAAAATCTACTTCACATTAAAAGTTTTTAGTAACACAGTCCAAGAATAAAGACCTCTTGTGTAAAACTTTGTAAAATATGTAGGAGCCAGGCTTTAAACAGTGTAGTGGTTCTCATTAATCTCATTATTCAAAATGTGGGATATTTATATATAAAGGGTTAAGTGGAAAGCTGTAACACCTCCATTCTTCTCCTAAAAGTGAGACTTCCAATTATTTTTACAAGGCTTTGGAGAGGAAATGTCTCAAATGGCATCTTTACCTGATGAGAATGTCAAATTAGAGGATTTAACAGATAACACTGATGCTTTGTTATAAGGGAAGCAATAAAAGTCATGCTGCTTCCTTCCAAAGAAACAGTGAGCACATGATGGAACGAGGTGGGACCGGGTGAGAAATGCACTTTTGCTGCTGAGACACAACAAGGGACCAACACTTAAAATTTTAATGTGTCTCTGTGTGTACTTAGGTTCATACCTTATTGTTTCAGATTTATACAATTTGTAATATACAGTAGTACTCCAATTAACTAATTTTTTTTTCAACTATATAAATAAATATCGGTGCTACAGTACCAAAAAGAGAACGCTACAAAGAACAGATTCATCTGAGATTAATCACTGAGAATGGCGTTCCTCAATTTTCTCTTTAATGCAGCTTGTCTGGCCTAATAATCTTTCCCAGTGCCTTTCCTTATAGCAGAAAAGAGAGGCCTAATGAGCTCTCTGACTAATTCTTTGCCTGCTATTTTGTAGTGTATTCCCAGAAAGTGTTCAACTAACTGTCACAAAGGTGTTTAATTAGTTTCCTCAGTAATAAAACTGGATGGTAATATTCAACACCCCGATAATTTCGCTTCAGTGGACAACAGAGATATTCCCACAGATAATTATTTAACTGTATTTTTCCATTAAAAAAAGAGTCACTACACGAGTGTTTTAAGAGTAATAACATCTGCTCATATCAGCATAATCAAGCACAAAGCAGAGACCGATCAGCACTGACCTATTTTAATCCAAAACCCAAGATTATATTTGTGTGGAGAATTACTTGTGTGGGATGGACTCTTTGACTGTCATTTTGTAGAGTCATTTGAAAGGCAGGTCTGTGGACTACCCTTGTGAAAGTCATACCAAAAAAGCAACAAAGTACTTGTGATGTGAATTTAGCAATTAAAACACTGCATATGCACCTGCATGGTGCAAAGCAGTGACAGTGCTGGTGATAAAGGTGCATTATGCACAGTGAGAATTCAGTGGAACAGTGTCTAGCCAAGACTGCAGGAGAGAGGTGGAAGCAGCCACCTTCTGTACAGCATCACTGACATCTGCTTTTCTGTGGGAAAGCGGTATCGACATAAACACCAGACAAAGAACAGGAAATACCATTACACAGCAACAACGACCAGCCTCACTACGGGCATCGGGCGAGTTTTACTGTGTCTCATCTGTGGTGGAATGCCAGGGTTGATAAGGGCTTGTTTTTCCACTCCTATCTCACACTTCGTCTGGCCTGTCTTATCAGATTCCTCGATACATTTAAAACTTTGAGGTCAGGAGTGGGCTGGAGGCACCACGTCTGCTCAGTCACCTGGACCTTAAAAATAAATCACTTGTTTAGTTTATTCTACACAACGGCTGAGACTCATCACTCAGATGAAAAAGACGGGAAAAACATACAAGCTGGGCAACACGAAAACACTTCACCCCAGACTGTAAAATATTTACATACTGTATGTACTGATGTAAACACTCTTCTCAAGGCTCTTGAATAATGTCCTCCAAATACCACAGGGTGGCCTGAGAACTCATATTTCTTGTATCCCAGTAACAATTCCTGACCACTAGGGAATTGTCTTCAATTTCAGTGGTACTAGCCACACTAGTTAGAGATTCAGTCAACCACTAACTCTCTAACATCTTCTGTTCTAAACAGATGAAGGACCCACAATAACCCTGGACCATAAACAGCATGTTCGAAGTTCAGTATTTCTCAGCTACACAGCATAAACAATACAAGCTTAATGATGTGCTTGGTTTTCCTTTCTTAAATGATCTCCTCAGTGGCTGCTTTGCCCAAAAGGTTCTGCTTGGCTGAATATTCATGCTATTTCCAGCTACAGAGGCTGATCTTGCTACAGGCACAGCAAAGAAAAACATCACGACACTCTTAAAATGTCATGTGTTACTTACAACAAGCATTTTCTATGCTGTACCAACGCAATTCAAAACCTGCCAAGCTGGCACAAGTAGGAAAATTATATACTGTACAGCAGGTTGTTACAGCCCGGCTCATTCAGGACCGTGCATAAAAAGGGGACACAACAACCAGGTTCAATTTTAAACAAAAATACAATTTACTGAATCAAATGAAAGTCTATGAAGTGTAGGGTATGGTTAAAGAGTTAAATAAGAAAATAATGAAAGGTAAGCTGGGCTTGAAACAATGTAAGCATCAATAGGATTCAGTGAGATAACAAAGATAGGATAGAGAGAATAGAGAGCGAAAAAAAGAATATGAAAGAAGGGTAAGGGACTTAAATCCAAAGTAAATGCCCGGTGCTACCACAGTGCTTCCCCTGTGTCCTCCTCCTCCCAAGAGACATACATGGTCCTGATATAGGCCCACAAGCCCCTGTTACAGGTGTGGCAAGTTCACATTAACCTATTACCCCACCCCACATTCAATTTTGCCCATGCACTGAAACAAAGTAGTCTGAAGGGAGAACTACAGGGGGTTGTAACACCCTCCCTCCCTACAGAGAGGTTTATGGCATGAAAACCACAAAGACCTTCTGTGGACCAATCCTCCTATATTCTTGGCCCTAGGATTAGGTAACAAGCAAAACAAAACTATGTGAACAATACAACAAAACACAAATCAAACCTGTCACAAAGCATCAGCTACAATGTTATTCTTACCTCTAAAATGCTAGTTCATTAACAGGTACTGCTGAAGTACTAAACTCCAGCACATAATGAGCTGATTTTGATTATGCATACAATCAATAAAGACCAACGGATTGTGATCTATATAAACAATTTCTGTTGGGCTTGGAGATGATCCCAAATACACCTCAAAATGTCATACCACAAGAATTAAATCTAAGGCCTCCCTGTCAACAGTTGAATAGACCTGCTGATGGTGTTTAATTTTTCTTGAAAAATAACACACTGGGTGTTCCAACACCATCATTCCCCAACTGTAAGAGAACAGCATCAGCACCACTCTTGCTGGCATCAACAGCAACACTAAAAGAAAGGTGAACATTTGGGGCTAACAGGACAGGAGCACTAGCAAACAATGCCTTTGCTTACTCAAAGGCTTCCAGATAATTTTCAGACCACTGAAACTTCACCTTAGGGCTGAGGAGACTAGTTAAGGGTGCCACTACTGTGGCAAAGTTCTTACAAAATCCACGGTAATACCCTGACATTCCAAGGAATCTCCAGAGTTTCCACCAGTTTTCAGGCACAGGAAAATTACATATACCCTCAATTTTCACTCCCACAGGCCAAATTTCCACTCAATTTTCACCCTCACCCACTATCCTACCAAGGTAAGTAACTCCCAAACTCACATTTAGCCAGACTTATAGTGAGGTTGGCTTCAGAAAGTCAACAAAACAATTAATGAATCTGCACTACATGTTCAGTCCAGTTGGCACTGTATATGACATCATCATTAAGGTAGGCTTCATAACCACTCATTCCAGATAGGAACCAGTATACCAATCTTTGAAAAGTGGCAGGAGACTTACTCCAAATGGCATAACTGTATATTGCAGGAGATTGTCACAAAGGCAGATAACTGTGTCACAAAGGCAGATAACTCCTTAGCTCTAGCTGTTAAAGGTACTAGCCAATACTCTTTCAGGAGATCAAACTTACTAACAAATTGAGCTGACCCAACATGGTCAACACAAACATGACATCATGGCAAAGGGTAACAGTCTGATTTAGGCTACGATAATCTATGCAAAACCATAGAGACCCTTCTGGTTTACCTACCTACAAGAGAAGGAGAACTCCACTCTCTGAAACTAGGTTCAGAAAGACCATAGGCTAAAAGATAATCAACTTCTTTACACAGCAGTTCTCTCTTCTGTGGATTTACATGGTATGTATGTTGTTTAATGGGTGAAACCCCATTAATGTTGATATGATGTTAAATCATGGTGGTACAGCTAAAAACATCAGGAAAAGGAGAAGGGAAGGCTTCCACCAACATCATGATGTCTGCTTTTTCTGACAGTCTGATGAGGAAGATATGTGCCTAGTTCAATTAGAATCTCAGAGTTCAAATGGGTTTGACACAGCTAGGACAGGCTGGAGAGGGGCAACACAAATCTTCTGATTAGGCTTGCAAGTTAACTGACATACATACACACCAAATTAGTAAATGAATCTTTCTCCATTTCCCATTGTCTACACAACAGTTCATCCTTCATAAGACAAACAAGATTTACCACCCTGATTTCCTCTATCAGAGGCCAAAATTAAACACAACTTAAGAATTACATGAGCCAACTGTTCCTTAATGAGTTCATCGTGGGATATCCTAAATAACTCAGACAAAGAACAGGCATCAAACTCACGAGACTGTAAAACAGCAGAGGTCAGGGTCAGTCTCCACAGCCAAATCTCCTTCCAGCACTCCTACTGGAAGCATCAGGAACAGCAGGATCTAACTGGGCACACAGAACAACTGAAAGACTACTCTTGGGACTTTCAAGTTCAGGATCTACAAGAAAGCTGTCATCTAATGGCATGAAACCTAAATCTGCACTAAGGTCTAATTCTTTAGTTATAGCACAAGTAACAGCACATGCTGAAAACACCTCTGGATGCCTATGTACACCTATGTACACACGCATAAGGTTGTCTTGTAGTTTCAGGCACAGTGATTACTATATGTGGAAGCACCGCATCACCGTTACCCCACACCGACATGCCAGCTAAATCATTACCTAGTATAAATGAAACACCAGGTACTGGGAGAGATGACTGCACCCCAACTACAACATCTCCTGTAATTAACTTAGAGGTCAAATGAATTTTGCATAAATGCACTGGAACAGAAATCATTTCTATCCCCTCTGAACAAAAAATGATGTCCTGTTGCTGTGTATTCAGAAAGTGGTGATAGATCCACCAATAAAAAGGACGGGCCAACCCCTGTGTCTCTTAAGATACAAACAGACACCCCATGCAACCGATCAGACAGGGACACAAATCCCTCTATAATAAAAAAGGTGTAGTCAGTCTGGCCACTACTGTCTTCACACCCCCTAAGAATCACAGAAATACTGTTCCCATACTCCCCACTATATAAACAAGATGAATCATTGCCACCAGATATCAAGCCTAACTAATTTACCTCTTTTAATAAGGACCAGACAGTCCGATTTTTATGGCCTACCTTCTTACAATAAAAGCAAGTTATTTCAGTCTTATTTGTAGTGGGACGACTAGGATTATGTGGAGGAGATGACCTTGGGGAACTAACATCCCTAGCCCCTGACAACTGTCTGCTCTTGGGAGACTGTCTAAAATAAGACAGGAAATTGTAAAATAACCTGAACTATTACCCAAGTGAGACGTAAAGATGGACTTATATGTGGGCACATATTCGACAGCTAATGCCTCGTCCAACATACTGACCTTTTGTTCATGCATGTATGAAAGGCCCTCTCCCTTCCTCTGACAAACTCGACATATTTCTTACGAACTGACTTCTGAAGACCTGTACATTTCTGCCGATACACTTCTAGAACAAGAGCATAAGCATTCAAAATGGTGCACGTCATTAAGTCATACAGGCTATTTTGTTCCAGGGTAAGGGCGGAGAACACATCCAGGGTAAGGGCGGAGAACACATCCAGGGTAAGGGCGGAGAACACATCCTGAGCTTTTCCCATCCAAACACACCGCAACAACAGAGGCCAAACCTCCTTAGGCCACTTTAACGTAGTTGCAACTTTCTCAGTTTTTCTCAAACTTTCTTAGCCACATCCTTCTCTAGGAAAGGCAGAACAAGACGGATATTCTGGCTAAAGTCAAACTCAGTCGGAGCAGATGGAACTGATGACGGTGACACAGAGAGTGGAGACTGCACTTTGCAGAGCCATTACCAATTAAAACTTTTTGAGAGTAAAGGCACATTCCGTTCATGCACTCTCAATTTCGCGCTGCTCACACTCATGTTCACTCTACCGCTCCTCACGTTCAGTTCTTCTAAGCTCAATCTGCTGCTCCAGTCTGCGAAACTCAATCTCTTTTTCAATATTGTTCTCCCTAATTATTATATTCTCTTTTAATAGCAGTTTTTACCCATTGTAACCGTTTATGCGATACAGCTCCCTCTTCAATCGTGCCCTCCTGAATAAGCTGATTCTTTATAGCAAAGAACAACATTTCTTTAACTTCCTTTCCTGAGATGTAATGAGAAGATCATAATGTTCAGCTAACTGCCAGAGCAGTTCTTCAGATGGCTTCTCTATAAACTCTTCTGGTGTTGCTATAGTTACACAACCAATTGATCAGTCCAACACTTAACCCAAAGCATTACCAACAGGCTAAAATACCTAACAGTTCCTTACTATAACATCCCAGAATAACAATGATGCTCAAAATAATAGAAGCACAATATACACTTTTAACAGTATCATGTCCCTATTTATAAAAAAGTTTGACTACAATATTGAAATGGCGGCACGGTGGCGTGGTGGTTAGCACTGTTGCTCGCGCCTCCAGGCCTGGGGTTCGATTCCTGCCTTTGGTCTGTGTGCGTGGAGTTTGCATGTTCTCCCTGTGCTTGGTGGATTTTCTCCGGGTTCTCTGGTTTCCTTCCACAGTCCAAAGACATGCAGGTTAGGTTGACCGGTGTGTCCAAAATTGCCCGTAGTGTGTGTGCCCTGTGGTGGGTTGACACCCTGATCTGGGTGTCCCCTGCCCTACGCCCTATGTGTTCTGGGATGGGCTCCAGGCTTCCCTGCGACCATCACCAGGAATAAGTGGTATAGAAGATGACTGACTGACATACATTCGATTACACATTAACTTACCAAATTCACTGCCTTGCACTATATGTCTCACAGCAATCCAGGTAAAACTGTCAACCAGTCATCAATCTCTTGCGACATTTCCAACGAAAAACAGTCCTCTGCATAAATACACCTAATTAGTCTTCAAGGGCTTGCCAGGCTCGAGACACAGTCCCCACCAGGAATGTAAGGTTCCCACCCAGGATTACCCTCAAAAAAAAAAACAACAAACAACACTCCCCACTCAAGTGCTCCACCTAACCAAATCTGCTTATTTAAAGTGACTGCAGGAAAATGCTACTCTCACCTAGAATGTGTAATTCACCTTCATTCAAATGTTATTTCTGTAAACTCACAGACAAGCGCCCACTTTTATGTTACGGCCTGGCTCGTTCAGGACCGTGGATAAAAAGGGGACACAACAACCAGGTTCAATTTTAAACAAAAATACAATTTATTGAATCAAATGAAAGTCTATGAAGTGTAGGGTATGGTTAAAGAGTTAAATAAAAAAATATAAGGTAAGCTGGGCTTGAAACAATGTAAGCATCAATAGGATTCAGTGAGATAATAAAGATAGCATAGAGAATGAAAAAAGAATATGAAAGAAGGGTAAGGGACTTAAATCCAAAGTAAATGCCCGGTGCTACCACAGTGCTTCCCTTGTGTCCTCCTCCTCCCAAGAGCCATACATGGTCCTGATATAGGCCCACAAGCCCCAGGTGTGGCAAGTTCTCATTAACCTATTACCCCACCCCACATTCAACTATGCCTGTGCACTAAAAGAAAGTAGCCTGAAGGGAAAACTACAGAGGGGTTGTAACAAGGTGTAGATAGGGTGGGAAGCAGGTGCACGTTTGTTTGTCTTCTATAATAAAGTTACACAATGCTTTACATGAGCTTCTTGCAAATGAGCAATTAAAAAGAGACAGAAGCAGAATCAGTTAATCATATTATTACCACGCAATGTGATGATATCTTGGAGGACCATGACAGTGATCATTAAAAATATAGTTCAAGTAATCAGTTAAAGGTACTGTGAAGTGTAGGGGTGTAATTTTCAAGTTTATCAGCTTGGCTGTCTGCTGACCCTTTTTCAATTTAGAGAGCCATTGCAAGGTTTTAAAGTTCGCTTGCCCAGCTTACTGAAATGCAGTTCACTGTAGCTTTGCAACATAAGAGTGAGCTGGCTCCTAAAGAGCCCTGTCCATCCACACCATGGTCTCAGATCCTGAGAAATGAACAGCCAAAGCCTGCAATGAAACAGCAACACACTACGCCACATTTCCATATTCTATGCTATGCTGCTTTAATTAACCGAAATATCAACAAGGTCTACATTTAATGAAACTGATTGCTGACTGAACTGTGACTTCATGCAGTTAATTTTTTTGTGGAACTTTCAGAATAAAGTGTTATTAGTTAGTTCATGTCATTAAGCATTTAATACCTTTGACACAATGTGCTTAAAAATATTAAATTGTACAAAAAATAGTTAAAAAAACAACGGTTACTATTTTCTCAACCAGTTATGTAATGTTATGTTAAATTGTTAAATGCTTCAAGAAAAACATAATTCCAAGACCTGACATCAGTTCCTATTAAGTATGAATGATACGTGTTTACTCCATGTACCATGCCTCATAGAATATCTTCATATTCTCTCAATAACACACACAGAAAATATTACATTCGGATTTTGTTTCAGGACTACAATCTTTCTGAATTGTAGCTTTCCTGCTTATAGAGACATAATTTGCAAAAAAAAAAAAAAAACAAAACATACAGTCAGCTGTACAAGTTTAATGTTATTACATACAAGCTTTCCATATCACCATTCCCTACATGATTAAAAAACCATGACTCTTAAAACCATGACCGTTTTGTGTTTGTGTGACTGGTGACTGCTACTTCAAAAAAAATAATGATGATGCTTAGAATTAAAAATGGTTGCTTCCATGGTTCTGAAATTACAGCAAAATGAAATAAGGGTCAAAAAGCTGAACATCACCTGGCGATGAAGTTTCAACATATTTCTCTAAGTGTTTTGAAACAATCAAAAAGTTGGTTAAATCACACCTTACGGCAACTCAAGTTTTAGGCTCTGAATGTAAAATGACCTTAGGCCTGGATTTCACACATCTTGAAGGTATGTGTGACCAGGATCTGACCAGACCTTCATCTCTCCTTCATCATTAACAAGCTTGCATTGTCCTTTGACTATTCTTTACAATATTTGCACAAGTGGTCAGAACATAGGTTGTACGAATCCTTCAAATCAGCTGCAAATGCTAACAAAGAAGTTGATGTCTTTGTCTCAAACTCAAAATCTTATAGAATTTAATACTAGCAGTAATCATGAAGTACCATGTCTAGGATGATATTTAAAAATGGTCCTTCAGGAAAAACATTAATTTCTTCACCGTATTTATAAGCAACTGAAATGTTTGTGCCTTCATCATGTTTTGCCTTCATCACGTTTCCTTACTACAGACTACACATAAAGCTCTGGTAAATAAGTATAAATATTCACATATGCGATTACACAAGAACTTGCAGTCAGAGATAAATGTGGATGCCAGAGTACTTCCTAATCTCAGACAAGTCAGCAGCAGCTACTAGAACATCTCAGCTGTTACACAAATGTATGAAACAAATGAGCTTGTTGTGAGAATATGAGGGCCTTTCATAGATTAGCATGAAGGGCTTTTACAGATTTAGCGTTACTACATTAACTGATAATATGGGATTTATTGAAGACTGTCAGAGCTGGAAATGTGATACTATTTCCTACCATCTTTTGGAAATCTTAGGAGTTTTCAACCACAAAAAGGTGCTCTGACACAAAAACTAGGTAAAACCAGCAAGACCTACAGGAATATTCAGTTCGTATATAGCACTACCTGTGGCAGTAGCATCCAGACTCAGTTATGTCAGGTTATAAGGTCTTGGGTATAAACAGTGCTAAGGCAAGGACTGAAATAAACCCAATATTTTATTGTAGAAACACTTGTAGTATCAAGGTTCAAAGTTCAAGGTCACTTTATTATCCCCCATGGGGCAATTTGGTTTACAGTCAGCAGTGATGACAAACAAATAACACATTCACACACAATAACAATTAGTTAAATCTGCTATTAACCAAACTAATGACAGTAGGGATAAGTGCCTTTTTAAACCTGTTGGTTCGGCAATGCGGCAAGGAGTATCTACGCCCTGATGGAAACATGTTAAATTCTTTCCGTAGTGGATGTGCTGAATCATCCAAAATTGCTTTGGCTTTCTTCAAAGTCACACTGAACAAGTGTTTCAGGGTTTTGTGTATCTGCTTTTCTGCTATCTTATTTTGGAGTTAACAAACTGCCATATTCTGCTTACGGTTAAATAGGCAAGTGTGCATACTACACATATCAAACCAGTCCAAAGTACCCCCATCCAGTCCCCCCTGTGTTTATGGTTAAATAGGCAAGTGTGCATACTACACATATCAAACCAGTCCAAAGTAGCCCCATCCAGTTCCCCCTGTGTTTACAGTTAAATAGGTAAATGTGCATACTGAATAAGTCAAACCAGTCCAAAGTAGCCCCATCCAGTCCCCCCTGTGAATACGGTTAAATAGGTAAATGTGCATACTACACATAACAGACCAGTCCAAAGTAGCCCCATCTAGTCCCCACTGGATGTTACCTTGTCAAGTAGATGATGTTCAGCTGCATCAATATTCAGCGGGTCATCAAAGTTCAGTAGGTCCTATCAAAACACAAGCGGAGACAATATACACAAACTGTGAGTGGTACAGAGATGAAGAAGGGTCACTTGTAAAGATTGTTGTTCAGTCCCTGAAACTGAAGGAACTTAACCTAAACCACTACCTGTGAAAGTCAGTCTGGATAAAAACACCTTCGATGCAAACAAATTAGCAGGGGTTACGGCGGACACCCGGAACATAAAACAGGCTTAAAAAGACAGGATTACACAAAGTGCTTTCGGGGCAGAACTGCACTGAGGTTTGCCCTCACTTGTTCATGTTTCCTGAGCAATTTTTCTATTCTAAACTCCATCTGTCTGACATGTGAACTGACCAACTTTTTTACCAGCTGACTTGAAACAGTATGTAGACTTGAGTCTTCCGCAAGAAGACCATCAATCTCTTTGATCTGGGACACATGACTGCAAACTCTACACAGTCAAACCTGTAACTATTGTGTATGGAGCCCTTAAAGATGACAGGTACACAGTTACTCCACAAATGTGTCTATTACAGATAATCACAGTTTTTCTTATTACACAATTGTTTTAAAAATAAATTATTATATGCATTTCATATATAATTCTAAAGATTTGAACATTGACACGTTCCTTAATTCCATTATGTACAGTTCTTTGGAGTTACATAAATAGTATATTTTATTAATCAGTCCCAGAAAGATACAGGTGTGTGGTGGAATTTTTTATAAGTTATTTTCAGCCATTTTCAGCTGGCAGACACTACTTTCATAACATAGAGGTTTTTTTTAATGATGCTGCATCAGTAACAGTTTTCTGTGACTGCCAATACTAGCCTCTACTTCTGTATTGACCCCACTTCTGCTTGGTGCCCAATATGGGCCCTGCCTGAGCAGTATACTGTGTTAGAGCTGCTGACCCTAGCACAGCATCATGGAGATGACCTTCATCCAAGGGGTCCTACTACATATAGACCTGGTACACAGATCGAGTTCATACTGATGTTCAGTGTTAGTTTAATTTTTATTTTCACGGTTTATTGCAATTTCAATTTACTTTGATATAGTTTGCTCCTTTCACAACAAGTTGTCTCAAAACGCTTTACAGAAAGAAATTACAGATAATACACAATTAACAACAGATGGATGATTGAGGTTAACGATGAAGATAAAGGCAGAGAAAAACAGAGTACAGGAACCAAAAACTCCACAGTGTGGGCCCCAGGTTGACTAGCTGCCCAGCCCCTCCTGGGCAATGTTAGCATAAAGTTATCATGATGTTAGCATGCCCCTGGGGATTGGGCAGCCAGTCAGCCTTGGACTCCCAGAGGTTTTATCCTCCATACTGTGGACTTTGTGGTTCCTCCTCCATGTCATGTGGTTTTAACCTCATCTATGCACTGCTTTGAACACCCACTCCTGTGAGGTCCCTTAGAGAAACCATGTTATGAAAGGCGTTATATAAAAACAAATTTAACAGAACTGAACATTTTTATCTGCATCTGAACATTTTTATCCTCATCATACCCAAACAATCAGAACCACCTGGTTCTGCTGATGTGGGACCACTATCTAAAAAATCTTATGAAACAAACCAATCAACAGGCAGTAATTAAGAGCATGTCTGAGTGACGCGAGTAACTTGATTCTTAATTCTTAAAATGTTAATCCTGTTACCTGCTTTCATCAACTAAATGTTTTCAACCTTTGGGATAAGAAATGTCATATGAGTGATGGAAGACGTTATATGAGAATTGCAGCTCTATGTTCTCATCATCGACAGCCAAATTCCAGCACAGCACTGAGAAAACTAATTACATTATACGTAGAATATGATAATACAAGATCATTAGGTTAATCTCTTCAAAGTTTCAAACAAGAATTTTAATATCTTCATTTTGCTCTCAAAATTAGCCCATGCATCCTCTGTGGATTAATTCAATGTAATTATGACATAACTACAATTTGCAAGTACAATCTCTAAGAAAAATACAAATCACATTTCCATCTGCATAATACACAGGACCAAAAATGTAATATTTTACAGTGTGTCCCTAATATCTCTACATACTTTGCTGTTCCCAGTCTACAATAATGAATTACCTCCTCACATTTCAGCACTAAATTATAAATCATTAATAAATCATTAATTCATCAATATCTGCAATTTCCTGTGTAAAGCTCTTTGAGGCACGTTGTTGCGAAAAGCGCTATATAAAAATAAACTGAATTGAATTCAACTGAATTAATAACTATGATGAGAAGCATGTTGGTCATGTCTGCCAAAGGTATGGTACTTACAGTGAACAAAGAATTCAGTCCCCAGACCACATCCTGGAAAAAACATAAGAGACCATCAAAATGAATCAAAAACACTGCTAATATAGAACATGACTAGTTTTAAGGGTCTGCACAAGCACTTCCAAAAAATCTGTCAGCTACTGAGGATTCAGGGCTTTTACACCGTTTGAACAGTAGTCAAACACAAACATAAAAAACTTGTTTGTTTAGACCAATGCTTGGCAAATAGCAGTCTGTGGGCCATATCTGGCCTGCCTAGGAAAATATTTGGCCCCTTGACAAGTTTCCCTTTCTAGTTTATAATTTCCTTAAAAAATCCATGTGGATCCATAACTTTAATTCACATTTTTTAATTTATAGTTTTAGTTGAGACTTATTTAACAATGCTAGATCTTCATTTCAGGTGGCAATCAAACATGAAGTGCCAATAGCTTGTTCGGCCACTGTAGGAATATGTCTAAAAATATTATTTTTATGTAATTTTCATTTAAAAAAAAAATAATAAAATTATATCCAAATAAAAAAAATATATAACTAAAACATGGATGCCTGGAACCTCACTGTACTTGTAAAACTCACTGAGAATTTCTAAAAAAAAAAAAAAATTATAACTGACCCTTGATTCTTTACACATCAACTTTCAGATTTCATGCTCCTGTTTTTGACCAACAAGTGGGACAGAACTGAATTCATGAGATGCCATTTTCAGTTGAGAATGATAATATTAATGCTTTATTTTTACAGGCATTTCACAGGTGCTTTCAGCTTTCTTAATATTATCAATAGAAGGCGGCCTTGCAACACTGCCTACAATTGCTTTGTTTTTCAAAACTCTGATAAGCTAGTTTAAAAAAAAAAAAAAAAAAAAAAGCTTAATATTTGTTACAAATAATGCAGGATAAATCTAACCACTCACCCTGTTAAACTGTGCAGATGAAGCAAAATGCAGTGGTCAATGATCATAACCAACATCTTCATTGTGAAAAATAAACCTGATTAACTGAAAAACCATATTTAAAGTGTTCTCAAACTATTATGAACGTACTGACACTTGGTAGATTCAAATAAACTAAAAACTGGTCATGTGTTATTGCATAACTGCAGGTGGATTAAAACTACTTCAAACAATGTAACATAGAGGTTACAAAATTACAAAAAAACACTTGTGACATTAATATTCTAGGAAAGTTCACAAAATACTGAATGAAGAAGGCAATGATGTGGAGGATTACATTAACATGGGAAACGAGCGCTGACACGTTGGACCCTGTGACTTTCTGAGTGGTGTGAGGAGAGCAGAGGAGTACAGGGTGGCCTCAGTAACAGCCCTGACATGGGCTCAGCACTGAGCTCACATTCACGTTATTGTCATGTGCAAAAAGACGCAATGAAATTCTTATATGTATGCTACTCAACAACAGAAAAACACATGGCAGAAAACAAGTCAAGGTACTTATATACATTACATACACAGTGATTAACAGCACAAAGTTAACAATGGTCGATGAGAAGAACATGGATTGATGAAGGTGAGTTGAATACTGTAGTGAGGAAGTGAGCAATCATCTTTGAGTGGGTTCAGTCTGAAACTGGCTTTTTTGAGTGTGTTCTGTGGTTCAGCTGACAGCTTGAAGACAGACATTGTTGTTCAGTCTAGACACCTTTGCTGTTAAGCTTCTGTAACCCTTTCCACATGGAGGGGAGGAAAAAGGTGTGAAGCCAGGATGACTCCTGCCCTTTGTGATTTTATCTGCTTTTCTGAACCTTAGTTTCTGAAAGAGGTGATTGAATGGGCTGACCCCCCCAACACACACACACACACACACACACCTCTCAATGGGTAGAACATCAGGCTGAGATGCAGAAGTCTCCTGGTTTGAATCCTGGCCCAGCCACCTGGTGTGTCTTTGAGCAACACACCCTGCACTAGCTCATTGTAACACGCATATGAAATGCTGTAAGTCGCTTTGGATAAAAGTGTCTGCTAAATGTCTAATTATTAACTTCACACCTGTAAAGTATGCTGACGATATTTGTGCACAGGCCAAATGTGTTTTCAGTTGTCTGGGAGAGTATAGATGCTGTTGTGTCTTTTTATTTGGCTCTATGACATGCAGAGTCCCGGTTAGCTTTCTGGTAATGTGAATGTCAATGAGCTTGAATAGGCTGAGCATCTCTACAGCCCTCCCAAGTTTAAATTCCAGCCGTAGAATGAAGAGCATATGCTAATTTTTTGAGTTTAGTCACAAAATATATACACTCACCAGCCACTTTATTATGTACACCTGTTCAATTGCTTGGTAAGACAAATTGCTAATCAGCCAATCACATGGCAGCAACTCAATGCATTTAGACATTTAGATGTGGTGAAGACGACTTACTGAAGTTCAAACCGAGCATCAGAATGGGGAAGAAAGGGGATTTAAGTGACTTTGAAAGTGGAATGGTTGTTGGTGCCAGATGGGCTGGTCTGAGTATTTCAAAAACTGGGATTTTCACGCACAACCATCTCTAGGGTTTACAGAGAATGGTCCGAAAAAAAGAAAATATCCAGTGAGCGGCAGTTGTGTGGATGAAAATGCCTTGTTGATGTCAGAGGTCAGAGGAGAATGGGCAGACTGGTTAGAGATGATAG
>JABJVR010049343.1:0-22145 GCA_025773905.1 Chitala chitala | reverse complement strand
CCCCCCCCCCCCCCCCCCCCCCCCCCCCCCCCCCCCCCCCCCCCCCCCCCCCCCCCCCCCCCCCCCCCCGCCCCCCAGGCAACTGATTCAGTCATCATTAAGGGAATTCATTAGTCTACATGCCTATTCATTCCAGGAAGGAATGTACCATGGAACAAAGAATAGGGGTGCAGACAACTAGATTACACCATATAAACTGCCAGAGCCGCTTCAATAATACAGGTATCGGCTGAAATTCACCTTTGAATGGAAGGTGTTGGTTGTCACATATTTTCTCCAGTCTATTAGGGATGACATCATGAATCTATCTTTCAACTACCCAGTATCCTAATATGGTTCAGTTAGTTACTAAATCAAAATATGTTACCAGTACTAAAATCTGAAAAACATTTTAAATTAATGTAAAATTAATATTTCAAGATTAATAATGAAATTCAATTCATAGTACAAGACACTTGTTATCATCATTTTACCTTAAAAAGAATCTTCCAAAATGAAACAAGTAGAAGAGAAATGTGATGTCAAGGTGCTAGAAAAAAACAAGACAGAAAATTCATTTATCATGTTTTCACAGCAAAAAATAAAACTCCACGTATTATTTTTTTCTTTAATGAACAACATATTTCACAGTCTATTTCCTTAAAAATACACGTATCTGAAAATTACAAATTATCCAGATGTCAACATGTTCATTTCAAATGCAAAAGTCTGATTAATCAGAAATCTTTTTTTAAATTATTTTTATAAATGCATCGTAAATGGAAATTCTGATGTTAGTAAACATTTTTATAAGCATGTATTTGCTGATTTCACAGTCATGTTGACCATCCACCCTAAGACTACATTGTGTTACGCCATGTGCCTGCTAAAAGAAATGCTGACAATTCCAGTCAACACGGGTAGATTTTCTAACATCAGCAAGATATTTAACGACCGTCATATTAGCCCCAATTTTAAGGCCTCTTGATGGACAAGATAAAATACGACACGATTAAACTGAAGAAATTGCATATTGCACAGTTATTCTGGTGTGAGTCAGCTAAACTACAAAACAAAACAGCATGAAATTGTAAATTATTGTCTTAAACCATGTTTTCCCTCTGCACATTTTACCTTGCAGCAGGTTTAGCCTGGCTTGTCACCTGAAGCATCAAACCACAAATGGTCTATCAGCATAAAACCTTCTTTTGTTCTAACAAAGGCCTTGTGTGGAGCAACAGTGTTGGACTTGGGGGGAGAGCTGAGCAGATAACCCAGAGTGCGACCACGAGGACGGCCCTCCTACAGCCTTATAGGGCGTGCTAGAAGGCCCTCAAAGGGTCCAGAATTTAGATCTATGCCCCTGGTCACAGGACACATACCTGTACTGTACACTATATGAACCAGATGAGTCCAGCAGAAGGAACCCATGTCTTTTGTACAGCTTTTCAAATGCAAAACAGAAAACAAACTCAATATGTGTCTCGGTGTGTATGCAAAGGTTGTGTGTCTTCAGCTTAAATCAACGGTTATAGTGAACATATATATTTTCATACTTATAAGCTGAGCCAATTCTTTGCCTTTTTGTGAGTGTAAAAAGGAAAAACAGAAGGTAAAATGGTTGAGTACATTACTCGTGTGATGTAAGTGTGATGGACAGGTCAGTTGAATGTCATCTTGGGGTCACAGTAAAATACAAGGATTTTTATTTGTCTGAAAACAACATGAGTTGCAACTGATCTGCAGTTTAAGCAGAGAAAAGGCACGGCTGTTTAATAAAATGCAAAGATGTTTGACCCCCATGCTGTGCAAGCAACAATGAGCAGAAGTTAACATTTTATGACATTTTATGACTTACTTTAGGGTCTTGGTGAAGCTGACGAACCCGGTTTAGCCCGTGTAAAAACTCCACCCACCTACACAATGTGCCTCATTCTGCTTCAGATTTAGGGTTTATTGTCGCGTTGAAAAAAATACAATCAAATTTTTATGCGCGTTTGCCTCACACTGTGCAAGACGGAACAGGAATAACTGTAACAAAAACATGTAAAAGAGACACATAATTCACAAAGAGATGTAGAGACGCTACACACATAACACAGCAACAGCTGGTTCACAAAACACACCAGCTTTTGAGTAACGCGGTGGGGCTGAGTGACAAAGTCTGCTTAAACTGATTAAATAGCATTTCATTGCTGAAGGGGCATCACAATGTAAGCCACCCCCCCCCCCAAAGATTACTCATACCAACACTCCTCATGGCCAGTAGGGAACCAAATAAGTGGTCTGCAAAAATAAAACAGAAAGTTCTGGACACCCACCATCAAGAGCACCAAGCTCCGAACTGAAAACACCTGAGACACTGTGAGCAAACTGTGTTAATTTTGAGCTACATTTCAGGTCAACTACCTGTTAATACTGCGTCTTTATTACAGCTGTGTTTGTTCTCTGTATACTGCGTGTGTTTCTGTATTGCACTGTGGTCTGGGAGAAAAGTTTGTTGGATCCCTGTAGACTGCGGAAATGGTACAGTAAGACCTTTCTGTCTGATTGTCTGTTCATATATTTTTAAATAGCTCGTATCTTTTAAAGCTAACAATGAGAAACTTGCACAGTTAGTATATTTATTGAGCATTTTTTAAAATAATTTTAAAGAAATTTTTGACATTCTTTCCTTTTGATGTTTTGCTGACAGCAGAATGATGTTATGCAGATGGGTCACTTACGAGAATAGCTGACCTGGGTGCGTGGTGCGACACAGAGAGGAGCTCACTCGCATTAGCAATACGGCAGCACAAGGTAAAGGCTGACATAAAATTCATGCGACAAGCCATGAACCATAGTGGTCTTAAACCAGGCAATCTGTGCACGGCGGGACGCCCTCATCAATCTTTATTAAGTTTGCTGCAGCGCTGCTCAGTAATAATGCAGCTTAGAGCAACATTCTTGCTTTGACCTTTGACCCCTTGCAGTATGTGACCTTCAGTTTCAGGCAGAGGAACATCTGCTGACAGGAGCAGGCCCAGCAGGCAAGGCGAACAGGGAGTGCAGCAGAGTGCCTCTGGACATGAGCCTGCTCCTGAGCCTTATCAACAGAGCTCCACCCTAATCCCGCCTGACCGATTTATTGAACCGATAATTATTAAAAATGGCTCTGGAACCAGATTTATGGCCAAACAGAGATTCACGAACAGTACACTTAAAGACTTGTTCACAGATCAAATCCAGATGGAACATGGGCAGAAGTTGGTGGATAGTGTCATGTTTTCAAAGGTATTCTCAAAGTTGGGAGCATGTGAAAAGGTAGTTCAGATTGTCCATCCATCTACAGATTTATAGAAAAGCCATATTTCTTCACATGTAAAAAAACACATTAATAAAAACCCAAAAATCTCACTGTTTTTGTCAGGAAAGTGGAAGATATACTAGCACTGCAGAGATGATCTGCAGGAGTCTTCTTAGACCGCCTGGAGCCAGGGGGTAAATGTGGAGGGGTAAGACCTGCCACCAGTCAAACTCAAGTAGCAAATTTGTCATTCAAGTGTCACTAATTTCAGTTTGGTATATTTTTGGCTATAACTATAAAAATAGGATTGTTCATTTTTTTATAATTTGTGTTTAAAACAGCTGTGAGTAGCAGTTAATTTACACATCTCAATTAAACTTGTTTAAACAGTGGTTATTTGATTTATAAAATTTCTGCATTATCCGGTAAATTAAACTTTTCTTTCAACACACTTGTGGCGGCTACACTGATTAAAAAAGGTTCTGCACCTCTGGCAGGTACCTAATGGACAAAGATTTGGACACGGGAAGCTTGAGAGTGTCAGGGCTGGGGGGGACGTGGAGGGGGTGGGGTTGGTATTTACAATTCTTGCTTTTGGAATGATAGTATATCAAAAGTGCAGCAGTGAAATTGAAGACAAGTCTTTTCTGATTCAGAGTGACACAATGCATGATGCTGTAAAAAACACTGGTGTTCAGCACAGCCCAGAGCGTGAGAACTCTTGACGGCATTAGTGTTCACATCTCAGTCCCCATGAGTGTCAGACGCTAGTCCTGCTCTGTGTGCCAAATCATTGCATTAATTTTCTTCCACAAATCTGGCATTAGCAAGCCTTGCAAGCTGTATGTGTATGAAGAGCTTTTTATTTCTTTAAACGTGCTTGGGCACCCATGTAACACATCCATTTTCCAAACAGTTACCCAAGTTGGCCTGGATCCTATCTCGAAAAAAAGGGTCCATCCTGAATAGGGTCCCAAACTAAACACAGGGCACTTGCACAACTTGTAAGCACCAGTTAAAACATTCAGGAGGAAGCTGGCACAGAGTCACACCTGCAGAACAACACAAATTCGTTGCACACAATGCAAAGCCTTGCGTGTGAACCCAGAAACATGAGCGCGTGAAGCAATAACTCTGCCCCTTGAGCCAACTTTTACATATTAAAAAACCTCCAAAAAGGAAAAAAAAAAGTCCATGGAAAAACTCAGCAGCTCTACACAGCAGATCAGAATAAATTGTGCCGTGTGGTGTTTGCAGAGTCCGAGAACAGAGCAGGTAGAGGCTGGATAGGAGAGGGGAGCTGTGTAATAAAGTGGATTCCGTAGGGAGCACCAAGCGCTGCTCCAACCTGTCTGCCTATTATGTAACATACAATCTGACTCCACTTACCGTCCTCGCTCTATAATTTTCCACCGCCTCTGCGCATTCTTCTGTGTGTTTTTGAATCTAGAGTTACTTACATAACCTTCAGTTAAATCACTGCTTAGGGCTGTGAGAGAGAGAGAGAGAAAAAAAAAAGAAGAGAAAATACACGGGGTGACACAATAACACAAATATGGCAAGTTTATCTTGTGCCCTGTTCTGCTCGAGCTGTTTGCCTGAAAGGCATTGGCAGCAATAAAAGCCATTATTGAGGTTTTAATGGACGAGGCTGACACGGTGTCAGTACACACGAATTACAGACAGGTTTGAGTACGACACAAATTAAAGTACAAACATTCCCACCTAACTATTAATCCTGCGAAAGAATTCCTACTTAAAAATCCATCCATATTTAATATCTGTTTGCCCTCTGGAGGTTATGGGGTTCATGGGGTCAGCATGCTGAGTAATACGGTTAGCCCGGTCTGCCCTGAGGGGCTAATTCCTGTTAACCCAGAGAATTACCAGCAATGGGCCCTGGGTCGTTTGTTAAGTGGGCTGTTGACTTTGCTTAAGCTCTGCAGTACTTAGCGCTTAAGATCCTGTTCTTGTGCTGATGGTGAAGAGGCTGGTATAATGGCATGGAGGGCCGTGCGACAAGAGGTCTACACAATGGCAGAGTGGTCCTCACTGTGATGGAGAGGGCCCCATAGAGGGGAGAACTTCGTGCTGCAGTGAAGGGGTTTGCACAGTGTTGGAGAGAGCTTCGTGCTGGTGAAGAGGCATGTTCCATGTGGGGGGGGGCTCCTGCAACGATGGCAAAATATGCAGAGGGATGAAGACGCTTTACAGTGGAAAGGTTCCTACCGTACTTGAGAGGCTGATAGAGGTTGATGAGTTCCTATAATTATTTGAATAATTGTTTCCTTGGTTACTTTATATGTTCCTCTGACTCCAAGTATGAGGATTTTGTGTAATGAATGGCGAGCTGACCTCCCATGTTTGGGGATGATGTTTTTACGATTACTGGTGTGATGGGTTTTCTCAGTGGTTGGTGGGTCGTCACAACAGAGGTGAGTTACTATAGTGTAAAATGGTTGGAGGATTTTTATGACAGTTCAGATGATGGGTGAGTTCCGATATTGTATGATGGATCTTAGCGGTATTTTATGGGTTCCCACATTGGTAGATTCTATGATGTGATAGGTAGGTAGGTATCTATGTTGTGTGATGTGTTTCTGTGATAGTTCGCATCTAGGATCATGTGTTTGTTGATCTTGTATGACTGAGGGTATTCTGTTAGTATGTGTATGACAGGTGCCTGAGTTTGGTGATGGTTTCTTGTAATAATTTGTACTAATATGTTCAGAAGATCTAGTATAAAAGCAAAACTGCATACTGAGAAGGAGATCCTGTGAGGGAGAAAAGATTTCAACAATGGTGGACATCATCTTTCAGTGGTGTAGAGGTGTCTAAATGGTGAAAGGTTTTCTGCATCAGAATTGAGGCAAAAATTGAGGTTTTTACACTTAAAGTGCACATTTTCTAATGATTGTACAACAAATTGGAAGATGGTGAACATCATATGATGAAGATGACCTCAGAGAGGTAGGTTTGGAGCAACATCTCTGT
The DNA here is from genome assembly GCA_025773905.1 of Chitala chitala. Taxonomy (NCBI): domain Eukaryota; kingdom Metazoa; phylum Chordata; class Actinopteri; order Osteoglossiformes; family Notopteridae; genus Chitala; species Chitala chitala. The sequence continues at coordinate 15,886 of JABJVR010049343.1, read as the reverse complement.
CTCTGAAATCCTGTTGCGATAAAAATCAGCCACCAAACCCAAAATGTGCTTATTGAACAAGTCACACACTTCCTCTGACAAGATGAAGGGCAGACACTTCTTAAACCAGGCCATTAAAAAAAAGCTATTCACAAAATTTGTAACAGTCAGAAAGTAAGTTTGATCCTCAGGTTCTGTGCCTCATTTCCTAGATGAAACCAAGCCAAGTGGATGACATTGCATCCTAAAGGTGACACGTAATCATCACACAGTGCCACATGTGCACCTGTTGTTTGGCCGGGGGAAAGTGGTAGGTGTGGTATGTTAATACTAACATTCAACAAGTGTCCCACTGGAATCCCCACACAGGTCTGACCTGCCCCCCAACGCTACACATCAGAATGATGGATCAAAGCTTAGGCTGGTCCAGCGAACATCAAATCATATTTAAAAACATTATTCAGTCTGTACTGTCACAATGAGCCATACATGGACTGTAATGTTATACGACTCGTATAAAATGGCCTCTCAGCAATTTTACTCAAATCGAGTTTTCAGTATCAATTATTGCTTGTGTTTCTAAGCGCTGAGAAGTTTATAGTTGCTTTGTTTCAGTGCCAGAAAAGATATATTTCCTTTGCACAGATATTAAAGTACTATATCACAGGGTATAAGTGTCCAGGGGCTATAATCTCTGGTAAACCACTGTACTTATTAACGTTCTTTCAACATTTACTAAAGTGATGAAAAGCTATAACCTAGAACAAGTGTTCATATTATTTCACGTGCTGAGCTGCAGCATTTTCCAGAAAAATTAATACAGTTTTATGAAACCAATTAGTATTATACAACATGTCATTTTTCTTCCAGACATCCTGTCACAACTGTTTTCCATCTGTTTTTAAGTCTTTAATATTTTTTATAACCTCACAGCTGAGGCCTGCATCTGTCATCAAGTTTTTCTCTGATCTTGTGTTTTTAAATTTCAAGACTTGTTTGCATTTACAAATAAAAGCCTGCCAACAAAAATGTTTGAGTTAGGTATTCACAAAGTAGCACTCATCGCAAAAGAATACATAAAAAAACGTATATTTGTTTTGACTCCACTTAAGACCATTGTGAAAATTTGGAGGTTTTTTGTTGTAGATACAATTCATTTAATAAAAGATATTGATCTGAATAAACTAAATGGTGTAAGAAAAAAATGTGTTTTATCAACTTTGTGTAGCAGTTTTCCAAGAATATGGAGGAACATGTTGGTTTTGTTTTAGTAGTTTGTGGGTGCAGCCATGTGTGAGGATTGAGCACTTTGTGGAGAAACTGAAGAGAAAACACTAAATGTCTGAGGAGGGAAACTAGCTATAAAAGTAACAAAGTACAAGAAAGCTATTTTGATTTTAACTGTTTCACTTAACAGAACACAAAAATATTTGTGGTGGGTGTTGTCATTGAGACAAAAAAAACACAGTTGTGCTTTCAAACCTGCCATCTTTTTTGTTGTGTTAAAGTTGCTTTTGTCAAGGCATGCTAATATCAAAATAATGATGCATGCATTCATTTATTTCTCTTTTTCGTAGGAAAAAAGTAAAGATGATAATATATTTGGATATGCTCGTGGCTCTTTCAACGTAAGGAGGGGAATATTCGGCCGAGGTCGTTGCCTTTGAAAGCGATACATTTTACATACACCGCAAATACAGTTTTAAGCCCTGCTGTCATTATGGTATGGACATAGATTTCCAGTCAAGATGTTTTTGCTTAAAGTGAGAAAACCTTAAAATGGACTAAAATATGAAACACACCCGGGATTATTAGGAAGAAAGTAATACATTAAAAGCTATTTAAACACTTAAAAGTGTTGCGTCCGACGCTGATCGATGCCTGTAGACTCAGACCTGACAGCTGTAGGTGCTTTAGCGCTGCACTCCGGCACCCGGTGCTCGGTAATCACTCATCTGAGCACGGAAATCAGTCGCTCTTCTGCTTATGAACGTTCTGATTGTTACTGAATTGGCACGGCGCTCTGAAATCAAAGGACACGGCCTGCGACATTGTTCCACTCGGGCACCCCCATTATAGACGGCTTAAAAAGTGTCTCAGACGGGGCCAGACTGAAAAGAGGGACTATTGAGAAAGCGGGTTACAGCAAGCAGAGCTTTTAAAAAATGCGGCGCTGCCAGCACGCCAGACAGTACAATGGCACTACAGTTCCTGAGACGCACGAGGTTCTGCGCGAAGGAGGGGCTTGATGTATAGGCGCTTTGAGATGCGCGCGCCTCTTTTATCTGCTCGCTACTTTAGAGCGATAAGAATGAAACGAGAGGGATGTGGTTTCCCATGGGAAAGGGGGAGGACTCCGCCGTAAATGGCATATCATTTAAACAACCTTGGGGAGGGAGGAGAAAGACGCGGTCGCTTCAGTCACGCTCCCTGCAGCGGAGGACTTCCCTGGCCCCTCGTGAAAAGCCCGCAGCGCTCATATCGTTGTTATTTTCCAAACAGATCCCTGTGCGTAGGGAAACATACCACTTAATTCATTCCACACCGACGCTAGAAAAACCTAAGGTGATGGTGATGCTTCCTTTCAGCGTGAGAAACCTGCTAATTGGGCTTGGAGGAGTTTGGTGGTTAAACATTCTGCTTACAACACAGCTTCTTTAATCAGTTCAGTAAAATTTTACACAGAAAATGTTATTGTTATACAGCATGGCCAAAACCCACAATTGTATAATCAGCTTAGTAAAAGTATTGATATATTTGTGCTTTATAATTATATATCATAGTTACACATATATATTTAAGAAGACAAGAAATTTGTTGAGCACATGATACCCTGTTTGAATAAAACTACTTGCAACTTTTTTGCATGCAAAACTCCTTATATAACATCATTATTTTTGTGACAAATTTTGTTTCTTCAGTGTGGGCTTAGATTGTTCGGGGAAAAAAAAAAACTAAACGATTCCAGGACTTATCACCGTTTCCTAATTCTACTGATCTGCTGAACCATTAAATGTTGTTAAGTGGGTCTGGCAGATTGCATCTCGGCCTTCTGTCTCTTTATTACCTTCTGATTAGTTTTCCTGTGGTTTTAACAAGAAGATTACTATATTATTACGCGGTAACAACTTCACAGAAATGTTCTTGCAAGCGATTGGTTTGGCCCGCAGACACAATATGTAAATACATACACGGGTAAATTGGCTAAATTCGGTCGTTACATTAGCGTTGTTGTTTTCCAGTTTAATCCAGCTCCAGCGAAGTGTTAATTTTCTAATTAAGGAGATAAGCATGTGGTCACATGCAGAATTCTGATGACATTGGAAGAGTCGAGTAAAATGTTTTCTTGGGACCCGTGCGCTGGTCCGAAGTCTGGCCCAATCCCCTCATCCCATTTTACACTATTTTTTAAAGTAGCATGGCAAGATAGAAATGGCCGGCATGCATTTATCATATGTCAGTGTGTCATGTTGAACATTGGAGGGCCTGAGGCATGGGGAGAGAAGCAGAGCTGGCTGTCATTCATTATGACAACCCCCCCCCCCCCCCACACACACACACACACACACACACACCTCATCCTCCACAGTTTAACAGCTTTTCTACAGCATTGCTAACCGTAACTAACTAACTACCAGCACCAGGCTTCTGTGTGGACAGTTTGAATCTTACCTAGCTTCAGACGACCCATGCACGGCCGCTGGTGTCTTGCATTTAATTCTGATTGGCCGCACTCACATATACATACATTTATAATGATTTCTCTAGCCGGTGTTGTAGACCTTGTTTCTCAGGAGACAATGGCAACACATCCTGGCGCTGAGTCAGCATTCAGCAGTGACCTCAGAGGAGCACAACCCTGGGCAGAACGTCTGCGGAGCTGCTGGAGTTGCTGAATGGGTGTGGAACACTAGCATGTTATGTAAGGTCTAGCTTTAGCATTTCCAGAGGCACTCAGTAGACAGGCTCTTCACACAAAATTGGCAGAGAGGTTACATTGGCCAGGAACTGAACTGGCACAACTGCTGCCTTTGACGCTCCGCCCCTTACTGTGTGTTTACTACAATTGTTCTCAGTTGTGACTCACTGTGGGTTCTTATTGAAGTTAGGGGCTTCCCTTGGTACTTTGCCCAGTCGTATTTTCTCTTCTGCATCTCTGTTCCTATAGGACTGGGTGGCTTTTTTGTTATTAAAGCTTCTGGTGGTACAAACTACACGCAGGTGAAGCAGGTTCCACATTTAAAAACATGGCATGATGCCAGGTCTTCTGTATGCCCAGGAAGACTTCTGACTTGCCAGTTTGACACCGATATTATTAATGTGATTGTTATTAATATAATATAGAATTCTTTGATTGACACCTTTAACCAAAGTAAGTAAAGCTGCGTGACCTGTCTTTGCCCAAGGGCCACTGCTTGTTCCAGCAGAGCTGAAAGGCTTTACCAGTGAACTCTGTGCTGGTCTCCCCAACGTTCTCACTCCAGCTACATACAGAAGTATTTCACTTGGATACACTTTCAGAGTCTGCTTCTGGTGACATGCTTTTTTTAATAAGGCTGGCCCCATAACAACTTTAACTGCTGCTGTTCACAATGTGGCCATAAAATAATGAAAGAGATTCAAATGTAAAAAATGTATGGATGCATTGGTAATATTTTAAATAAGGCAGGTTTTAATCCACAGTGCATATTCAACTCATAACTGTTCTCATCACCTGCATGAAGAAATCGTTATCACCCTGGAATTGTCACTGTTTTTTTTATGTCGCCACTGTATAATGACAGCCTGGGAACACGATGACAGTTATGAAGAATGGGAAAATAATTACTTAATATTAATACACGACCCCCTTGGTTAAAGTGTGAAGAAGAGTGGTGAACATGATTATTAGGATGGGAAAGGTCTGGTACCTTGTAGACACCATAATATGCCCGCCAAAAGCCAAGGGTGTCCTGGGGTCTCCACAGCTCTGGTCTTTGATGAGAGATACTGAACCAGAGGAATGGAATGTATCATACACTGTCATTCTGAATGAGGCTAAAAACGGACCCTCAGAGCTGAGGAGCTCATGAGGCATGCGGACTGTTCCATGTGGAGATGGTGGGGGGGTGTAAAAAGAGGGGGCTAAATAGGGGGAGAGGCAGGCAAAGCAGGCAGCACGACTATGATAATGAAAAATCTAAGAATTAAGGACTTGCAAGTTTACTCTACACAGCCAGAAACAATTAACATTCAGAAGAGGTAATTTTATGCACCTGCCCTCCCTACGGCACCCAACAGACCAGCATTTACTAGAAATGGCAGTCTGTTATGAGCAGATAAAGTATTGCACATAGCTAACCTTCCCCCCCCATACCCCAGTCACCACTGCACTGAATATAGACTTTTAAATAAGAGAAAAGATATGCAATGCACGTAAGATATTATATGAGGGTGAGAAAAGAGAACTTGTTGTGTAAAACTTGTTCTTAGTTATGTTTTCAAACCAAACTTGGCAGGCTGTGCAGACACCGTGAGCCGTGGTAGACTGAACGTGACCAAATAACAGCAGATCTTGGCTGAGCACGCGAAGCAGTAACCATGACAACAATGCAGGAGAACTCTGGGCTGGCTAACCTTGCAGGCCTCACAGACTGACCCCTTAATCCCTGAGGTCCAGGAGCAGTACGGTCCCTGGTGTGTGGAGCCCTGAATCAGGGTCGCTTACTGGAGTTCATCACCGCAGGGCTTCTGATTTATTTATTCTTAATATTTGTTTTGTGACAGCGTAAAGGGGTCTACGCCACACTAAAGAGAAAAATCAGTGAAAGAAAATTTGTGGCATCTTTACAGTTTGGCCTTATTACCCTTGCAGTTAATACTGTTTCCGTGACTTACATACAAAACACATTTTTTTGTGCAAAACCTGCTAGATATACAAACGACTGCCTTTTAGTGCACATTTATTCAGACAGACCTTTCACTAATTTATGATGGCGGATGTTCTCCCGATTTCCCATCATGCCTTAATGAATGGTCTGTTCCCCTGTCTCTATTGATTATCAGTGGGCAATAATGGCAGTGAAATCGCTGGGATAAGTTCTGAAAAGACGTTGTCTGAAAGCTGTCCTTCCAGGGCGGACGGCCCTTTCATCTACCCTCGGCGACCCCGGCTCTGTTCCCAGCTGGAGAAAGAACAAAATAATAATAATGACTTTCATCTCCGTAAATATGCCAAGGACTTTTAAAACAAGCTGTACTCATTGTGACCCTGGTTTGCTATCATGCGGTCAAGGGAGTAATAACCACTGGAACCTGATTGGCTGGACAGAAACCCACACTGGTCATTATAGGAACTATCACAGATGTTTACCGTGCGTCGTGTGTCTTTTGTGAATGAAATATTTATGCTCTTCTGATTGAGATCAGAGCTGAATAACTTTTACCTTCTGCAGGCACTCCATGCATTTGCTGTGGCTCAGCACCATTTGGAAGGTGCATTTCTGGGCTGTAAGGGGCCTGTCTGACAAAGCGGCATTGTGGAAATACCCAAATGAGCTCTTCCTGCAATGCATTAAAAGTTTCCTTTTTATTGTCTTCCATCAGACTGAGGCCAGAGGGGTTTATTTAAGGTTTTGAGATTTGCTGAGTAAACAGACTAAAACATTGCAAGGTAACAGGCTTCTCTTCATTTGATTTGTTAATGTATCACTAAAAATTATATATATATAATGTATATATAAAATATTCTGAAGGCTGATTTAGTGAAATGCCTATTATACATTCAGCCCTTCAAGCAGAAATAGAATACAGGTGGTCCCCGAGTTATGATGGTTCGACTTGTGATTTTTTGATCTTACGATGACGATAGCGATATGAAAAAATTGTAAAAATATTATAAGTTTCGCACGGCAGGCAAACGTAGCAGCCTATGCGGTACAATAGGTTCGGACGCTGCCCGGATGTACGCATCTCCTGCCTTGTGAGATGCCTCACTCTCGCCGGCGATCGACAGAGTTCAGTTGTCTCGGTGTTAGAGCGCGTATTTTTTCTGTGTTTTTGATGTTTTGGCCATGTCTGGGCTTACGATATTTTCAAGTTACGACGGGGTCGTCGGAACACATCTCCATCATACGGACTACCCGTATTTAGTACTTACATGGAGCGTTAAAAAAACCACTTGGGCCAGATATTACACCTCTAGATTACCCAGTAGCACTCGGCAGGTGTCCTACCTGCTCCTCTGCAAGTCGTCTTTAATAAAATGCCATATTCATAAATATCCCGTAATGGTTTTAACTGCGTTATCTGTGGGACAATGCTTATTCTGTTATTCTGACTATCAAACCAAACTCAATTTTTAAAAGGTTAACGACCACCCTTGCAAAACATAAAACAAACATTTGGACGGAGCCCTTTCAAGTCACAAGTACAGTATAATTTTGATGTCCGAATGGTATTTAGACAAAGGCTAATTAAATATAACGTGGAAAACGCATCGCTGTTACTCGGGCGGCGTGCTCGTGAGCACAAGGAAAATCATCTGTTAATATTCAATAGACTTACTTTGACAGCATCACAGCTAAATGAATGATTCTCAGTTCTAATGAACACTATTACACCATCACACTATTACACCATCGCACTAAAACTTATATAACTATAGTACCATATACATATTTTAATAGGCTAATAATTAGCTGACGTGTTCTGCTTAAAATAAATGAAAAACTGAGAGTTTTAAACATCCATCATGGCTGTTTTTGGCACAACTGTTGAGCTCAATGAATAGTTTGTGTGCTGAAGTGTTCACCAAACATCTTCTCACACATCTCTCACACACATACTCTGTGTGTTCTTCACCTCAGTTCCAAGCAGGTTCTATGAAGCCCTCTCAGTTTTTTGCGATGAAACATTTAGTGCATTTGGTGAGGTCCTCACTTGCTCAGGAACTGAGAGATGGTTTCTTCAGCCACTCTAGAAGAGCCTTTTGCAGCAACAACACAGTGAACTCAAAAACAAATGACCACCCCTCGTGAAAATTACTAAGAATGATTCCATGAAATAAGCACGCACAATGAGTCATATATGAGGAAAACGCAAAAATCTCACACACTAGGAGAAACAGGTCAGCACTGTGTCACACAAATCAGCAAATATTTTCAAATACTTAAACAGTCAAATGCCACAAAGCACAGACCACAAAAAACATGAAAGCAACTGAAAACAAAAGTCTGGAACAGCTACAAATTCTCCAAGAAGAAGACACGCTGTATGTGTGTGTTGCCTCCGTGAACAGTAAGGAAAATGGAGATGCGGGAGAAGAACCCAAGGATTACAGTTTAAGGAATGAACAGTTTAGCAGTTATCAAGCTTCAAGATGTTAGACAGCACTTCCAGCACCTTGTCATCAAGCTCTTTGGACAAGTTGCATGGAAGAAACCTCCACTAAGCACAACCCACAAATTACATCTCTGGAACTTTGCCAAGCCTGCTTGGAATTCCAGTACAAATCAAGTGTTGTCAGAAGTAACTAGAATCAAACTTTTTGGACAGCCTCATCATCGAGATATTTTGTAAGAAATGATGAGACTGCATATTAAAAAAGAAAAAAAGAAGAGAGAAAGAGAGAAAAAAGCACCAGAAGCCATAGTAAAATTTGGAAGTGGATCAATGATGAGTTGATGCTTTGAGGCTGTTTCACTGCTGGTGGTCCGGGGGCACATGTTCAAATCAATTGCAAAAGAATTTCAATAACCTCTGATGTGGCTAGCTCTGGTAGGACACAAAATATTAGCCAAAGGCAGACCTTTTTAAAAGACAATGAACACAATCATATATCAAAATCAGCATAGAAAAAGCTATAGAGACAGAGACTGAACATTCTGCGATGGCCATTCCAGTTTCTGATCTTGAATCCTACTGAAAAGCTGTCTTCTGGCTTGAAGAGGGCAGCTCACAAGAACAGGTGTAACCTTGGAGCTTGAAACGTTCTGCATGGACGAGTTGACAAAAATGCTCCCTGAAATGTGTGCCACACAGGAAGTGCACGCAGACCCCTCATCCTCTCTAGGTGAAGTGTCACGAAGTATGAAATGTTGGCCTGTCAATAATTTTCAATTCTATATTTTACAGGAAGAATATAGTACTCAATAAAATGAATTGTGTTTGAAAATTTTTGTGTAAAAACAAAGGCATATGGTCTCCCCTTACTCTAGCAAAACATGTCCTGTTGTATATTGGTGCTTTTACACTGCCAAAGCAAACCACTCCCTGAGCGTACCTCTCACCTGTGTGAAGGAAGCCCGCTGAGTCGGGCTGGATGACTGAGTCGGGCTGGAAGACTTTTGTCTCTTGCATAGGTCATAAAAAATTAAGCACTACCCATATGATGTAAACTCAGAGTCCAAAACGGATGGCACGACACCTGCGCGTGTCGCCACGTGAATGAAAAATTTAAACGAGCAGAGTGATCAAGGGCCTTCAAACCACATTGTGACTTTACAGAGAAGCCATATCGCAAAAAGTGAGAGTTTTTTCCCCCTAATTGGGTCCTTTTTAAAGCTGGTCTTTTGGTCCTTTGTGAAAGCAATAGTAATGGCAGGCTTGACTTCCCCAAAGAGGACAGCACGTACGCTTTTCAATTAAGATTACATTTTTGAATCTGGACCTATCTGTATTCAACACCCTTTTCACAATAATACACTTTTTTGTAATTTATCTCTGTCAGCAATTAGTCTTTATTTTTATATTTATTTATATATTATTTATTTATTTATTGCATTTTGACCTGATCGCTTTTAAGGATGACAAGTTGCAGCAGAGGAAAAAGATAATTGTAATCAAATTATGTCTAATTATTATCCATGGAGACACATGCTACATACCAGAGGGAATTACCGATGGCATCTCCATGATGCTCTTTTTGTCACTTACTCGTTCTATAGCAACACTGTCAAATGTCAACCTGATAATGGGTATGAATATACAACATTTTTTATATCTTAATATTAACAATGTAGCTACAAATTTAACATAACATGAATTTAAAGTTAAATTTACACTTTAAACTACTGTAGGAGGTGCCCGACCTAAAAAGCCCAACACAGGGCACAACCAGGGCTGTACGGAGCCTCAACACAGGGCACGGCCAGGACAGTACAGAGCCTTAACACAGGGCATGGCCAGGACAGCACAGAGCCTCAACACCAGGCACGGCCAGGACAGTGCAGTGCCTCAACACAGGGCACATACACAAAGGAGAATTAGAATTTTAAAAACTTAGAATTTCCAAATCACTTGACCCACTTGTGTTTTTGTGTTTGTGATTGTCGGAAGAAGCCCAACCAGACTGAGAGAAAACACACAGCTTGTAAAAGCAGAGCTCGGTACTGGATCCAAACCCACAGAACTGGAGGTGTGAGGCAGCAAAGCTAAAAGCTGAGCTGCCATGCTGACGTTTTTAACAAGAAAGAAAGAATGAATAAAGGTTGGGTACTATTTCTCACATACAGTGACACTCAGTTTAATTTAAGGTACACAAGGGTGGCGCAGTGGTTCAGTGTGCAGAACTGTGTCCGCCGTTTCTGAGGTCATAAATTCAGAGGCATCCCTCAATTATCAAGTGTGTGTCTGTGTGTGTGTATGTGTGTGCGTGTGTGTGATGGGTTAGAATGTACTGACTGAGTGCATGTGCGCGAATGGGTGTGAGTGTGTGTTTGCACGTGAGCAGTTCTAAACAACAAATGAATGGTGTGTTTAAACGATCCCAAGGTAAAACACATTACAAAATTTCAGTTTGCTCATATATCTTTTTCTGTGCCTTATTTTCAACAGCCAGCCGCATGTCATGTCCATTTCAAAAATACTCAGATTCTTTACAAACAATGAACTCTTTATTCATCTTTCCAGATAGTCCCATGTTAACAGTTTTACACAGACTGTAGTTGTCCTTGCTTATGCAACGTGACCAAGACATAGATAAGACTAAAACAAATAGCATTCATGCCTCCCTTCTCGCTATCCTTGGTGTTTGAGAATTGCACACATTTATCTTTTAATATCCTACCATTTGTCCACAGATGAGAGATTATTTGCATGGGGTTAATAAATCAAGCCCACTTGCTGGCTGAACAAGCACACAACGTACACACACACACACAACATACACACAAACACACACACACACACAACGTACACACACACACACACACACACACAACGTACACACACACTTTTTTTTTGTTTCTGAATTTGTTTATAGTCCAGATCAGAAAATAAAGCAAAGCTTGTGCCCATCTCAATGTGTTCAATGAGAAAAGATTCAGTTCTTTGGTATAAGTAATGCTTAACAATAGAGAAATGTTAATCGCTATTAAAATGTGTTGATGATTTTAAAAACACCTATCAGAAAGAGACGTAAACAGGCTATAGGAAACGTGGGCGGTAAGAGCAGCCAGTGCAGTAGCAACAGGCACGGCGGGAAACTTAATGGAAATTAAATGAGAAACTTTCTCTGAAATACATCCTGATGACACTGTCTTTTGTGGCAGACAGGACACCGTATTTATAATTATACAAGAAAAATTTAGATTTTGAGATAAATGTCAGACAATTAATGTGGAGATCATACTAATGTACAGCATGTCCCAGGTCAGGGATTGGTTGGAGCTATAAACATGTGTATCTTGAAAATAATGTCTACACATGCTCTGTCTAACTGCCGAGATATTTATTTTATCACGTGAATAATAAATTATATAATCTTGAACTATAAAACATGGATTTTATTTTAGCACCTGCTACAGCGATTACACAGGCTGCGTATGTGTAAGCTCTTCGTGTGGCTAAACCATGGCGTACATGTTCAAACTCAGTTTTTGAGAGCCTTGTTGCTTTAGTCTGTATACATACAGCATAAGATCATGCATAACATTCTCTTGCGGTTACTGATCCATTTTAAATAAATCCTGTCAAAGCCCATGTGACATAAACTCTGATTAGCACTTTGGCATTTGGTTCAACGGTGGCTTTCATGTCATAATATCCAGCGTTGCATTCTTGTCACATTAAAATACATGACTTTGATTGGTAGAAACTCTTCAGACGAGTGATGATTTGAGTTTAATAATCATAAGAGGCCTTAACAACACTCTGAAGATCTGCAAAGAGTATTCCTCATGGGTTCAACATGGCTGCTGTTGACATTTTCAGATTTTGATAACTAAATCAAGCATGTTAAAGAAAATGCATAATATCTCACATATTGCTAAATCTCTTCATCTTCGCTGATGTGTTTCAGCATCCATGACATAAAAGTGATAAACTTCACAAAAATTATGGCCTGGAGAGATCCAGGAAAGAAGATGTTCTTCGTACATCTCAGGCAATATCCCAAAACCAGCAATCTTGGTCCTGTTGTACAGACTGTTTAAGAGGCGGTAAAGAGGACAAGGCGTGACTCTAGAGGAAAAGTGAACCAATTAGGCGTGAGCGAGAAGACCATCAGCCCATTGAACAAAGTCGTCCTTAACTATCGCTGATGAATGGACTTCAGCGTGTGTGGTGTCAGCTTATTACCCTGGGGGACAGTTTCCAGCAGGCAAAGACTCTGGATGTTTTCTTTTCAGGTGGTGAGGGGGGGGCTTATTTTGGAACAAGTCCCATACCATATTGATGAATTCTCTGCTGCTTGCAAAGTAGATTTTCCACCTTGATGAAGGACTTGGAGAGAGGGGGGGGGGGCTGGCTTGTTTGTAAAAGACCCACTGGTCCAGTGCAGTGCAAACATACTTGATACAGGTGGCCCCTGGGACCGTCCTCAATGCATGTCTTATGAATACGGCATGAACAGCATCATTTTTTTTCTTTCCTTAGAAACCTCTCCCTTCTAACTTAAGCCCCTGAGACATCCACACCATTGCGACGGATGCTTTGTTAACACTTGCTGTGAATTGTTATGTCTCCTCTAGATTCCGTGTCGCAGCTGAGAGTGTTAAGACAGCTGAAGGGTGTTATGGCAGGACAGGTGGTATCCAAGATTCACCAGCAAGAGCATCCCCAAAGCTTGTTCTTAGCCAACTAAAAACATGAACAGCAGATGTCCCAAAGTCCAGGAGGTGTGTGATCTCATCTGCAGAGCGGGATGTGTCATCGAGCATCTTCCGGTAATGCTGAGAACATCAGAGACCTTTCTTAACTTGCATTGATTATTTTCCTCCTGCGTCAGGTCTATTGCTCACAGCGGACTGGTTTCTCAAATGCTCAACAGCAATGGTTTTGCAGATCAAGAGATATAAATCTTTGTATTTTGAGTTTAAGTTTTCAAAGCTGATCTCTTAATCCTGTCTTGCATCCTCTGCAACACACATGACTATCTGTAACATCTGTAACTGGGTGTAGACACAGCTGGTTTTGGGTGGGGGTGGTGCACCACAAGGACGGTGCGGGCAGCAACGCCGCGTAACTTGGACATGCTCTGTTCCAACAGAAAATGTGTTTTCACAGACAAAGGTTCCTATAAAGGGCAGATGTTTCTTCCATGGTGCACCTTGTACTTTCCAGCATGTGGTTCTGATCCTGACTCTATAAGATGCCACAGTAAACATAACTAGGGAAGGACAATTGAAACAACATTCATTTTTTGAATGAAATTCTTTCATTGTCTGGAACTGTGTGGTTTTCAGTGGTGAATCCTGGAGCTCCAGCCAGGACATGCAGAATGCAAAACCTGACAGAGCTCCACCCAATCACAGGGACCGTTGAAAGACACACAAATCATAGTACATATCAGTGGAAATATAGACACAAGTCCTCCTGAACCACATGTCTTTGGACTGCATGAGGAATTTCCCAGAAGACCAGGGAGAACATGACAAATCTCCACACGCTCAGAACAGGCATGTCTACCAACCCCACAATCATGAAGCACCAAGGACACCGCGGTGCCCACAAGAGCCCTGCACTGATAACGAGCATGTGATGAAAGAACATTTTCATTCCGGAAAGCATATTTGTAAACGTGCTGTGTAGGAATGCACATGCACACCTAATTCTTGACTTTTATAGCAGAGGTTCTGAAAGCCCAGATCTGGCTTCATGTTAAACACGCCTGGAGGAGTTCACTGATCACTGCTGGGAGGAATTCTTGCCGTGCCTTCTCAGAAAACAGAAAGCGGCTTTGGAAAACCTCCCCTCAGTGAAAACCTCCCCGCCAAGTGCAAATGATACAAATTATGTGGTAGAGGATTTAAGGCAAGCCCTTTAAGTGTAACGGGCTGCGGTGAGCCTTTATCTGCAGGAGAACGCAAGGCCTTGCTACGTAACGTCAGGCCCACGTTTGTAAGCACAGTTTATTGCCAGGAGAGATATTGTAAGATGCTGCATACAAGCCGCTTAATGTAAGTGTGGAAAAACTTAATGGCTTCCTAGGTCTTGATCTGCATACTTGTATTTCCTGTCAGGTTTTGTGGGATAGCAGCAATGACATGTAACATGCAAAACTGAAAAGGGGACACCGAGCAGGAAAACAAGAAATTACTCTCCAATGGCATTGTTCTCTTATCTCCAAATCAGACCTGACAATAGTCAAAGAAGACAGAGGCTATCAGGTCAGGGTTCTAGATTCTGGAGCTGCCTGTTCTGTTTGTCAGATTTAAAAGTATGTAAAGGTTATCACCCAGTGGGTGGCACGGCCTGCTTGTGTCACGCTTCACTCCATGGGTGTATGGAAGCCTCGTGTCCTCCATACCTTTCACTTCACCAAAAACGCAATGGGGAAAAACAGGAAGAGGAACTAGGACAAAAGCACAGCAAATGTCTGTAAAAAAAAAAAAACCTGCGTTAAACAGATGCTTTTGTCATCATCAAGTTATTAGTTTTCGTGTTTACGCACACGGAACTGTTAGCAGTGAACTCGTTCTTCCAGAATCCAAATTATATTACATTCAGCCAATGACTGTAAAGACAGTGAATGAAAGCAGAGTTATTATTCTCCATAAATCAAACAATAAAATGACTATAATTGCATGACAACTTAAAATAGCATAACAATAGTATATGAGTGCAAGGCGTAAATGTGGCAGGGTTTAATAATTACCTTACCTGTAATTTCAAGTCCTCGATTATATTAAACAGTTGACAAGTGCTTCACTTTTCTCTCTGATGATAAACACGTATTTTTCACACTTGACTTTCAGAAGACACTATGGGTAGTCTTGCTTGTCATCTACATTTTCTACAATCTGCTTTTATGTCTGGAAAGATCTAAATAATGTCTGGTTTCGCTAGACGTTTGTAATCTTGTTTGGTTTTAGTTTTCAGTCCATTGCTTTTTTCTCACCAATTACACCACGTTGTGAAACACATAATTAGGCATCTTGAATGTCTTCTTTACTATGGCCCAAGTGAAGCTGACAACAAGGCTTAAACATTCTGTTACACAGTTCTTTTGTGGTTTTATACCACACAATACAATGTCTCGTGCCTCGCATTTTAACCTACACTGATGAGTTGAACTGGTGCCCTGTTTGGGCCACTAAATAGATTTTGCGACTGCGTGGAAGAGACTGTCCTATTATTATCCACTGAGTTACGTCCTGACGCAGAGCGAGAAAGCATTCCAGGCATGTGTACAAACAGGGGCGGGAAACCGTGAATGCGGACAGGAGAAGACAGGAAACTGCACATCAAAAGAGCGGGGTGTAATGACGATGTCACTGGATCCAGGAAAAGATAGGAAGAGGTGCTGATGTCAGAGGTGGGGGCAAAGGAGAAAGGGGTGGGTTACACCGACATCCTGACAATTAACGAAGCGACAGCAGACCCAGGAAGAGGCCAGCGAAGGGAGAATGCAAGCCGAAACAACAGAGACGCTCGCAGTTACAGTGGATTTCCTCCCTATTCCCAAATACAGGAAAAAAAATAATAG
>JABJVR010049342.1:0-22146 GCA_025773905.1 Chitala chitala | reverse complement strand
GGCGGAGCTGAAGGTGGTTGTTTGCGTGAGAAATCGGAGGTATGGCGTGAGAGCGTGTGAAGACAGGCAAATGCGTGAGAGTTGGCAGCCCTGTGGTCCTCATTAGCCAAGTGGCCACTTTTTTTCCTGTATACTCGATTCACTTAGTCTTTTTTCGGCAGATTTTGGCATAGTACCTGGATACAGAATAGACGTAGAAAAAAAAAGAGTTGTTTGGGGAACTTTTTAAATAATTTACTATCATCAATGGACTATAAAGAATAAAATGAGAATTGAGTGCAGACAGCTCGATTAGAAACGACATATTACACCACCATTTTTCATTTCAAGTGTTTTTTAAGGGAATGACGTCACCACCCCACATTCTCCAAATTCAACGAAAATGGTCTCAGTCGTTTCTAACGTTAAAAATTTCGTTTGTGCTGCCATGGGTTTTTTTTTTTTTAGATATTAAACAATATTTTATAGGTAATTCTGAGGTCACGCAGCCCCCCACCTGGTCCAAACTGAGCGAAAATGGTCTCAGTCGTTTGTGCTATTTTCCCGGAGTTATGCGTGGGGTGGTGGGCCAACTTCACGCAGGTCGGGAAAAATGGGGATAAAACAGAGGAGGAGGTGTAGGTTAAACAAAGTCATTGATCCAGAACCAGTTTCAATACTTCTGATAAATGTAATGATATAGATGACGAAGGCTGGTCCTGGATCAGTGCTTATGTATAGAATATTTCTATTAACAATCCAATAATGATTTATGTCATCCAATCATAAACGAAAAAGACAAGCTCGTGCTTCTTCGACCTTGAGAACGGTCGATTTATGATGACGTGGGTTGTTGTGGCTTCCATGCCAGACGCCAGGGTGCCATGCAGTGTGTGTGCAGCAGTGTTCACGCCGTGTTAGAGCTGGCAGTGTGTGTGCAGCAGTGTCCACGCCGTGTTAGAGCTGGCAGTGTGTGTGCAGCAGTGTCCACGCCGTGTTAGAGCTGGCAGGATGTGAAGCGTGCCATACTGTGTTCTGTAAGTAGTCTTATGACAAACTCATCGGCATGTTCTTATGCGCGACGTTTGTGTTTCATAGACGCGTCTCAGCTCTGTTCAACACCGAAAGCGTTCATCTGGCCTTAATATGTGCTTTTGTCTTTGTGTTGGTATCACAAATATCACAGTTCACCCACTGTCATAAAATGTTATTTGTCCCGTTATTACTACCAACACGTACCTTTTATTACATTTTTAAAATTATTCCTATTTTGATTACCAGTTCCAGCAAACTCGCTGGTTACGCAAACGCTGTGATTTACGCCCTGTAACAGACACCTAATTAGTCAGTGAGAGTACGGCGTTTTTCATACTTGTGTGTGTTTATAATAATGGTCATTGTGATGTGTTGGTCCCCTCATTATAGCGATCATCCTTCGGTCAGTGGAAAGGGAAAATGCTGAAAACCCTTATTCTGACAGCAGGTGGGTCTTATCGCTGTTTAAAATTGCTATTGGAAATAGGTGGATGCGAATAAATAAGGCCGATCTCGAAACACAAGAGCAGGGATGATTTAATAAGGACGGAAGCATGAGTATTTTAAACTTTACAGTCTGAAATGTCTCCGGTTTGCAAGTATTTTTTTTTCTGGAGCCGTGCCGTTGCTCGATTAAAATTTTACCGGGAAAATGGCGTGCTTCTTTCTGTACAAAGTTATGTAGGGCTAACGCCAAACAAGTACGAAACGTTTTGAATGTGTACATATAAAATTTAGGTTTAAAATGACCGGCTGCGAACGAGGGGTTAATTTAGTGCCTTTACTCATTTCCCCAGGTACTCTTCTTCTCTTTGTGCATTGTGTTGACGCTTCTGGTGAGTATAGTTTGTTGAATCTAAAATCGGTAGGGATACAGGGCTGGATTAAGACTTAAACAAATTTAGTGTTGGTGTCTGGGTGGTTGTTAGGGGAGACCTGGGGTGGCCAGAGGCCCTGAGACGACAAGCTTGGCCCGTCCTGTGGTGCCACCAAATAATGATTTAAGTTTAAATGCAGTTTACTAGCAGTCACAAAATGTTTTGCTTTTCATGAAGTGGGAATTAATATACAAATATTTTTCCCTTTGTGTTGCATGTTATGAAACCCATTATAGTTAATTTTTTTTGCTCATGATGTTAGCATAAAAAAATCTATACATTGAAATATTTGAACACTTTACTGTAAAAATTTATGAAGCATGTTGGTTTGCCTCAGACGGATGGTTTAACGTTGGATATGGATGTTCTTAGTAAAAGTGCAGTGGGCATTCCATTACCCGCTGACGGTTTCACTGTTGAAGTTGCCCCTGTGTTACTATCTGCAGTAATATAAGTACCTTTACATTCCAAGGTTGTTGCATAACTACTGGGAAACACAGAAGTGTTTCTGCAGTCACTAACATGTGGTCTAGAAATTAGTCCTAGTTTCTACCTCCCCCTTTTGTTTTATTTGACCTCTGAAAATCCAGTATCTTGTATGTCCAGTGGCTGAGTACCACTGTACAGGGTGATTGCTGGTTTACTTTGCAGATGTTCTCAATATTCTGTGCCTTCCACTAAAGATGTTTAGTAGTGTGAAAGATTCTCCACTGCTGCCGCAGCGTACGTGTCCCTCAGCTCTTCACCACAAGCCACCCTCAGCAGCAACCCGCTTACTCAGACAGGAAACGTGGCTCCAACCCTGACTAGTAGCATTGCATTTTGACGATAAATTTATGTTCCAAACATCCACATTGTTTTGGACATCCCACACGTTGTACAAAGTGAAACAAAACCACTGATGGCCATTACCTGGCCTTTTCAATGTTGGTTATCGTGTTACACAGTATATTCCTGCAGACATTTTGGTGGCCAGGGATGCACTCTCGTACAGCTTGGCTGTTGTGCTTTACCTCCTGCACCTAGTCCCTCACTCATGGTGACAATATTTACCAGGAGCGTCTGGGTGTTATCAACATCATAGTATTGGTTATGGGTCCATTCTGGCGTGGCACAGTTCTGTCTTCTCTGCGGTCTCAGTGTTGCATGTATACATGTCTGCATATCTTCTTGTATATAGTTTACACAAGGAGGCTGTTTAGAACATGTGAAGTATGATAACATCTAGACTTGTACTGGAGTAACGTACAGATGCCACAATTAAGACTGTCATTGCTAACGTGTTAAAAAAAAAAAACTTAAATTTTTTTTTTTGGTATTTGTACATTATGCATGTGAATTCAGACGTGGAGAGAAAGTAAGACAGATGTCATGCTAGTTGTTACTACTCAGTGCAACTAGAATTTTGTACTACCTTTGGTATTACAAAATTGACACTGAAATATGTATTGATGGGAGAACATGGAGTAAAAAATTTTATACATGTATGTAATTACTCAGTTATTACCAGTATGTACACACTATTACAGTTTCAGTGATATTTTTTACCAAAACAGCCTTTGCATTAAGTCATAAAAACAACAGTTGTCACGATTTTTTTTTTTTTTTTTTTTTTTTTGTGTACAGAAGACAACTTAGTGAAAATGGAATGTAATCCTTGTGAATAGCATTTTCTTCAACATTAACATAAGAAGAAGAAATCTGTAAATGAACAAATCTGCAAATTTGTAAATCTGGGGGGGGGATCTGAATCAAAATTATATAGAAATAAAAATAAGATATTGCTGGACAGTGACATTAGTGCTACATGTGTAATTACATTTTGTTCAGAGGTTTGCTTACTGTTGTCGCGGTTACCAACAGATCGTGCGCACGTTCGAGTTGTTGGCGGAAACAGCGCCTGCTCTGGCAGGGTGGAGGTGTACTTTAGCCACCAGTGGCACACGGTGTGTGACAAAAGCTGGGGCCTGAAGGATGCTCACGTGGTGTGCAGAGAGCTGGGCTGTGGACCAGCCATTGACATCCCACCTGGCATCACCTTTGGGAGGGGCCACAATGCACTGTTACTGAAGGAGGAGCCCTGCATTGGAGATGAGCACACTCTGGCCCAGTGCTACCAGTTTCAGACTTGGAGTTTGGTCAGTGAGGACACCTGTTCTAACACTGCAGGGGTGCAGTGTTCAGGTAAGAGTTCATGATGCTCATCATACCAAAATTTGATATTACTTATGACATCCCACATGTGCCTAGTAATAGTCCTGTTTAATGTTTCGGGCTGCAGGCTGTATGCTTATGAAGTCCGCTTTCTGTTTTGTAGTTACGATGACGTAACCAGTCTGTAACCTGCATTCCAACAGGACGGCTGAAGAAACCCACTCTGTCGCTGCTCTCTGCTTACACTGCTTACTACCCTGGGGAAGCTGTCCAGTTCAGCTGCACCGCTCCGCCCAGCCACTACACCATCACTGATTTCCATTTGTTTAAGAGTGGTGCCCAAATACCACTGGTGACCCAGGGGATTGCGCCGCCACGGACTCGTGCAGAGCTAACGCTATCTGACCTGGACATTTCACACCAGGGCAGATACATGTGTGTGTACACAGTGCAGTCTGGCCTGAGTTTCAATTCTCCTGAAAGCAACTCCATTGACATCACTGTGGGTAAGTACATTTGATACTACTTTGCTGAATCACAGGCACTGGGTAGAGCCTTCAAATGCAGTACCATGGTTATCATTAGATGGATAACCATTTTCATTCCCCTGATTTTTACAGCTTCAACAATAATGTAGCCAGAGTAGTTACAAGCCACCTTTATTATGTAGACTAAATTAAAAGTAAAATTGGTTACACCATGCTGAAGCTTAAATTAGATCATTTAATTAAAGAAATTATTTTACTGTATTGAGACATTCACTGTAAATAGTCTTTGACAGGTTTATTGTTTAGAGTTTAAATATGATAAATGTCAAGTGATCAGTGACAGGTGGCCCTAGTGGCTTATGTTGTCATGAGTACTGATTGTAATTTCACCTGTACTGTACCTCACGATACTGAGATCTGCATTGAACTGTTTAGTTTAGCACCAGAGTTGGCAACTTGTCATTCAGGAACAGGGTCAAAGGGTGTGATGATTTCTGCTTGCATAGCTCTCAGTTTCTAATGTCAATCTGGCCTTAAATCTTATTTGAAAATGTTTCTTTTTTAATTCCTTTCCAGTGGACCTGCACACACCTCATATCTGGTACAACACTTCAATGGAGTCCTCACCTGGACGAGTAATAAGGGGCCATGGCTTCAACATCACATGCTCCACCCTGTCGTGGTACCCAGGGGGCTACTTTCAGTTACAGCTGATCCGATCCAATGGCACAGTACGCCAGTTTGTGGCTGCACCTACCCCGTCCTTCACCTTCTCTTTCCCCAGTGCCCAGACCCCCCTCGAGGGCTACTATCGCTGTCTATACCAGGTTCAGATGGGTGGCCGAGTGTTCACCACCCGGGAGAGTCAGCTCTTGCCTATCTCAGTTAGAGGTAAGTGAGGCAGGTTCTGTACTGATCACATGAAAGCCCTCAGGAACATGAGTGCACACATGACCTCAGAGTTTTCAGTCAGGTTTCAGAGTACAACGCAGGACTGAAACGGCTAGCTGTCGGAATACTGAGTCTAGTCATTGGTTTGCTAGTTGTGCATCTGTCATCTAGTTTTTGAGTGCTGTGCTTTTCACATTTGCAGCCTTTTGTTGACCTCTGTGCTTCTTTCAGTTTCATACTTGACAGGCAGCAGTTTTATTTTTATTTGTGATTATAAGTCTCCCTCTGTTCCTCTCATGCATGGTGTTCCACAGGGTTCCATTCTCGAGTCCTTGTTCTTTGTCTTCTGTTTATTCCCATAAAGTGATGATATTGGAAGAACAGCATGGTCTCAGCATCCACTGACAGCTGTATTTGTATTGATCTCCCTCTTTCCTTTTAACTGCCATATAGTGTGAAAATCATTATCAAACTTGAGTGAAAAATGTACTCATTGGTACCTCATCTTTTAAAACTCAGCACACCTGTTTTTATTCTTGGTATCGTCAGAAACCTGTTATGTTACAGATGGCTCGTGTCTTCTTCACTGCTCATATCCATTACTTGACAAAGTCTGTCGCCCCCCCCACCTGTAAATATCTGAACTTCATTGTCAACCATAATCTGCTGCTTTACCTTTTATGTGCATTTGTCTTCTCAAGAGCTGATTACGGCAACACAGTGCTTCAGTGTTTCAGTACAAAAGTCTAGTATTGAATTACCATTCATTCAACATTTCCAGAATATTCTCCAGGTTCATCTCTGGGGATGATATCAGCTCCACCCTTTATCATTTCCATTAGCAATTAGATAAATTCCATACACTTTACTCTTAGCAGTAGTGTATGTGTCAGTACACTTGCTGCTGCTTACCTTAGTTAATTTCTGTCCCTTTAATGTCCTTCCCATACTGTCTGATTCACCTTTTTTGCAATTCTAGCATGATAACTTCTCATGGGAAAATGTGCTTTGAGCATTGCTGACCTGAGGCTCTGCCACTCTCTCTCCTCTACAGTATTCTCTCTCTAAATGCAAAAGTACAGCTTTTTATACTCCAATTCTTGTCTTTGGTGTTTATGCCTAGATTTTGAAGTGTGTGTGTGTGTGTGTGTGTGTGTGTGTGTGTGTGTGTGTGTGTGTGTGTGTGTGTGTGTGTGTGTGTGTGTGAGGGGGTTTTAAACATACCAATCAGCACATCAGATCCTGGGTGTGTGGTCTTCACTGTGTATTCTTGCCTTGCCTTCCCAGATCCAGATCCGCTGTTGAGTCCTATGGCTTTAAGTTGGATAGTGTCTAGCGTGACGTTTGTGGTGGCCGTATCTGTGATTCTGGTCATTGTGTGGATAAGGTGTAGGAAGGGGAGCAAGCCGACTGAGCTGGAGAGAGACAGCAGGACATGTGAGTGCATTTCCTCCATGCTGCCAGTCTTTAGACTCTCAAGTTTGACGATCTGTTTCGCTCGCTCGCTCTTTGTTTAGAATTGAGGATTTTTTTTTTTTTTTATTTTATTTTTTTTTCTCTTCTTTCCTTTTCTAAACAGGTGTGGACAACACATACGTGGCACTGCCGATTAAGTGAAAGAAGGAATTAAACCTGAAAATGTAGGTATTTGTACAGCCTTGATAGATCACTGTTTGTGGTATGTCCCTTCTTTTAAAGTATAGGTTGCTATAGTCTCTCACACACACTAGCTTTTCTTATGAACGTACTTCTTGTTGCCATTTGTTACTGTTGTATAAATTAACCTGCTTTAAATGTTATTGTTGTTTTTGGTTGTCATACTTTTTCATTTTTTTTTTTTTTTTTTTTTAATTATTCTCCCCCCCCCCCCCCCCTTACTGTCTTGACAGTGCCTTTTTTCTGCTTGGTTCTAACAGAAGCAAGAAGTGGTCGCTCCTGAAAGTCCAGACTTTGATTTTTCCTTTGTCATCACCTGTTCAGTAGTGACCCAGAAAGGAGAACGTTGCACTGGAGAAGACGTCTGCTTGAGGAAACATACTCTTACAACACTGTCCTTGTATTGTCTTCCAATGCCACTGACTGCACATGCTCTCAGCGGTCAATATGTCTACCAACTGCTCTAGCCCGAACAGTAATAATGGACAAAATAGGGCTTTTAACATGCATTTTGTGCACTGAGAACCTAATCCTGAGACATAGCCCTTTAAAAGAACTAGTTTTGCATGCATTCTTAGCAGACTTCAGAACAGGGGTTGTCCATGCACACAGGTACAAGGGGGAAAAAAATCACAGGGATTTAAAAACGTTTAACTGCAATGTAGTGCGCATATCTGTAAATATGTATTCCTGGATGCTTTTTAAAGGGGTTGGCGGTTTTTTTTTTTTTTTTTTTTGATAAGGTACTAATCAAGTCTATTTTTTACTTCCTCTGTTGGCCTGGGTACTGAGTAGCATGTTTGTTAGAAGGTGCATAAGCAGCTGTTTGTCTTTTTGTGTTTACATTTAACTGTTTGGTATTAGTAGTAGCATAGTTGGTTGTTGATAGGACTCCAAACTGCTCAGACCTTAGCAGGAGGTGTCAGTCTCTGCTTGTACACCTGCTCTTATTTGCCACCAACAATTATACATAAATGAAACATTTATGGTTGGGAGTGTTTGTGTTATGTAGAAAATCTGTTGTTTCTTACTTTCATCCTCTTTATTCAATTGGCTACATTGGTAATTTGCCTTCCTGAATTGTTTCAGGCAAAGTGGTTTTAGGTTACAAATTTAACTGATAAACCGTCAACAAGTAGTGTTAATGGGAAAGTTAATCATGGGTGTGGATAATTCCTCCCCCAACAGGATTGTCACTGGTGGGGGAAGTAAATAACAACACCTTATAAGAAGGGTGGGATGTTCACCTTGTGCAGTCACACTGTTCAAAAAGTGGAAACTATCATTTTTCTTTTTCTAAATTTTTTTTTTCTGTGCATGTTTTCATTGCTTCTGGCATCTTGAAGCAGTGGAGTTCTTCACAGGACGTCTCGACATCCATGATAATGAGGTTCACTGCTCTATTGATGAGCTCTACAGAACGCTTGAGATAAAAGCTGATGGAGAATGTTTACATCATTAGTTTCATATGTCTGGTGGTTTGTAGGCAATAATGCTCCATGCTCTCTAGAATTTTCTTACACATTCAGTTAAATATGCAAACATTTGGGCATAAACATCTATATTGTAAGTAAGCAATAAACCACAACCAGGACAGTACACAGACTTAGAAATACTGAGGTCCAGCCTACTACCATCTTTTAGGTAAATGGAGACAATTAAGCATAAATTATTTTAGAAATTAGTGTTTAACTTGTGTTAAAAATAAATCAAAATCATGATTTAAAATATTGTACTGATTAACATTAGATACATATTCTGAGTATGACTGATTTACAATAAATGTTAAGGTAACCCTCAAGTGATCAGGGCACACACCCACAAGGTATTTTATCTTGCAGAACAAAACATTTACATGCTAATGTGTGTGACACTGTTTTGTGAATGTGCCAGAATATATTTCAGTTGAAAGCAAAAATTAAAGCCGCACCCGCTGTAGCCAGTCAGGTCTGTCATTCCCCACCCTTGGTTTAATGATTATATGATTGTTTAATATCCGTGTTATACGCTAGTTTTTGGCGTACAGTTAATACATATAAAAGAACGGTGAGATCGCTAGTTAAACGCATCTTCCTAAATGAATGAGAAGGATACGTCTGACAATTATTTGAAATATTTCAAAAGTGTGCAATGCACTGGATTGCTACAGAAGTTAAAAACAACCAGAGAAAAGGCGGTGTTTTCGGGACGTAGTCCCTCCTCCAGTACTGACGGGGATACAGCAGTGTCAGGCCAGGCGTGCGTCACGGAGGAGCTGCAGGAAGTCTCGGGTTCGGGACAGGCTGCAATGGGACAGTGAGAAGTATTGTCCCGGACCTGGCGTTAAAGGGTGAGGTCTGACACACAGCTCCGTCTAACCACGTGTATAGTTTTTCATTAAACTGCAGAATGATTTTTAAAGTTTAAAACAAACACAGCATGTGCAGTACATAAAGAAGGAAACTCACGTAAACTGAACTGTTGTGTTTACACGCTAAATAAAGTGTTGTATTCTTATTTATGTTTTAAATTTTTTTAAGACGCGTTACATAACAAAGTTACTTGCCAGTAAAATATACCAGAAGGATACCTGTGGAGAAGAGCGGGTCTGGAGCAGCTGTTTACCCTGTTTACACTGTTAGATGGAGGTAAGAGTGTGTGTGTGTGTGTGTGTGTGTGTGTGTGTGCGTGTGCATGTGCGCGCGCGTGTGCGCTCTAAAGGTCACTAAATTTTACACAGTGTCATGTAAAGCCGCTGATCTCTTGAACCCTCTCCCCAATCCAGAATTATGGACTCCAAAAAATCACCTGTTATGGTCAAAAATAAAGTCTTTAATATTTTTCTTGTAATTCAGAAGGCAGTTAATAGAATTATAACATTGATATTCTGTAATTACAGCGGTTCACGTTAATTAATGCTAACCCTCACATAGTTTAATAAATTTTTTTTCTCTAAACATCCCAAATCAGTGCACCATAACGTCACTCACACCTGCTACTCTGTGAAATGTTGAGATGCTGGTACAAATTTCTGGTTTCCATGTAGGTGATGTGATGAGATTTATTGCGTGCTTTTTACCTGTGTTTTATCTCATAGCCCTTAGATCATAACTCATTAGTTGCCGATTTATCGTTTGTAGATTGACTTTTTTCTTGGTAAAGGCCACATAACAGGAAGTATCTGGTGCTTGGATGATAAAACTGCAAATGTCGTTTAATAAAATTCATAGTGGACAAAGTTTGTGTATGCACCAGATATTTGTTTCTGTAAACATTTTCGTATTGACAGTTTTGTGACTCTTACACTAGCAAACATTGTAAAAATGCTGAAAGGCAGCATGGTGGCATGGTGGTTAGCACTGTCGCCTCGCAACCCCGGGCCTGGGGCTTGATTCCCGCCTCGGGTCTGTGTGTGTGGAGTTTGCCTGTTCTCCCTGTGCTTGGCGGGTTGTCCGGTTTCCTCCCACAGTCCAAAGACATGCAGGTTAGGTTGATTGGTGTGTCTAAATTGCCTGTAGTGTGTGTTTGTGTGCGTGTGTGTGCCGGTGCCCCGCCCTGGGTGTCCCCTGCCCTGTGCCCTATGTGTCCTGGGATGGGCTCCAGGCTTCCCTGTGACCTTTAAAAGGATGAAGCGGTATAGAAGATGACTGACTGAAAGTGGTTATTCCTGCTAAGTGTATTTTATTTATAATTACATTCCAAAAATATGTAAAATCAAAGTTAATTTTTTAGTAATTCCACAGAGCAGACACTTTTCTACCTGCATAGTTAGCACATTTGTGTGTATTATGTGTGATACTCAAGCATGTTGGTTCATTTGTAACCATTGGCCAATGGTTGTGTTGTATTGATAGCTGACTGACACAATCAGCACACCTCTAATTATATACTGTACAAATCAGGCATGGACGAAGAAATGGGTTTTCTGTTAATTCTAACAGTCTCTTCTTTATGTCAGTGTTGAAGACACCACTTCATGAAGCTGGAGTTCTCAGCAGTGGGCAGGATGTTATGTATTCTGCTTGTCCTGACAATGAGTGAGTGTCGAGACAGTGCAATGTGTTTTCCCTTGTGCCTATAATAATCCGGCAATAGGCGTGAGGTATTTTCCCATTTATTTACTTAAATTTATATTGATGTTAAAGATTCAATACAGAATTGGTGTCTGTTTGGACAGTATTTTGGACATTGTTAGGAGAGCAGCAGTCCATTCTCCCTGTAATAGTCATTGTTTTAGCATTATGACCTTTGCATTGAACTGCGGTGACTAAAACTTGTCGTTATCTTTACAGATCCCAGTAATCAAGTACTTGCTGGTGAGTGTATACTGCTGTGTATACAAAATAATTTGTTAATTTTGTTAATAACATTGTATTGTACATTGTAAAAAAAAAAAAAAAAATCAGGTCCATACAGCTTAAAATTTTCTGCTGACTTTTTGCATGTAAATTGGCTCAGTCAGAGTCATTTGAACTGCTGATTTTGAGTTCTGCTGACAACCTTGTACTGCTGGCTGAAAAAGGAATACAGTGGATTTAGAAAGTATTTAGACCCGTTTACTTTTGGCACATTTTTATTGTGGTTTTAACTGTGAACAGATACAGTTGTCATTTCTACCCATTTCTACACATCAATGTATACTTAATCACCTATAATGATGAAGTGAAACTATGGCCATAGAAAATTAAGAACAAACTGAAATCTGTTACAAAAGTATTCAGACCCTTTGTTGGCACTTCATTGTCTGGTGAGGTGCTTTGATTATCCTTGAGAATATGTCTAAAACTCAACTGGAGTCCAGTTGCAAACTGAATTGACTGGATATAGTCTGAATTGACTGGAAATGGACACACTGGGGTATACAAGGGCCCACAGTATACACTGCATTGTCAGGAAAAAACCAAACAATGACGTGTACGTAACTCTCTGTGGATCGCGGATCATATTTAGGCACAGATCTGGGCAAGGATATACATTGATTTCCAATGCTTTGAGTGTTCCCAGGATCACAGTGGCCTCAATAACTTACAAATGGAAATTTTCATGCCCCTGACCCTGACCCTTTCCAGAATTGGCTGGCCAGCCAAACTGGGCATCTGGGCTGGAAGGGCCTTGGTCAAGGAGGTGAGAAAGAACCTACTGGTTACTCTAAAAGAACTCCAGAACCCCTGTGCACAGATTGGAGTACCTGTTACACAAACAACCATCTCTGCAGCACTTCTTTATGGTAGAGTGGCAAGACAGAAGCTAATGTTAACCAAAATGCATATGACAGCCCGCTTGAAGTTTGATAAATGACATATAAAGGACTCTGACAAAATGTGGAAAAAGATTCTCTGGCCTGATGAGACCAAAATTGAACTCCTTGGACAGAACAACAAACACCATGTACATCACATGGCTAGTACTATCCATACTGTGAAACATGGTAGTGGCAGCATCATGTAATGGAGGTCCTTCTCAGTGGCAGGCACAGGGAGACTGGTAAGACTTGAGGGACGGATGAATGCAGCCAAATACAACACCAACATGAACAAAACCTTGACTTGCCCAGCCAAAGCCCAGACTTAAACCCTATAGAACATCTATGCAGAGATGTGGAGATGGCAGAACACAGACACTGGCCATCCAGTCTGATAGAGCTTGAGAGGATCTGCCATGAAGAATGGGGTAAACTGCCCAGACTGAAGTCTGCAAATCTTCTACGGATGTTACCAAGAAGACTTACAGAGCTTACAGCTGTAATTGCTGCCAAAGGGACTTCTACACAGTATTGAATGAAGGGTCTGCATACTTTTGAGAGCAAGACATTTCAGTTTGATTCTTGATATATTTTCAGGCAACTCTATGACCGTGTTTTCGCTTTGCCATTATGTTTGATTAAGTGTGGATTGATGGGAAGAAATGAGAATGGTGTCAGTGATATCTTGAACCTATAACACAACACAATTTGGGGAAAAGGAAATATCCTGAATACACTATATAATGTATCAAAAAATATCTAAATTTTACAAAATGTACCTTGTTGATTTTCTGTTGAAAAAAAAGTTCCCCTCTTGAAATCTGAACATGGCCTTTTACTGAGCAGACCAGTCTGTATTTGTGGATGTTTACCTCCCTGTTCCTGCCAATCTGCCCTAGATACGTATACAGTGAGACTAGTGAATGGTTCCAGTGCCTGCTCTGGGAGAGTGGAAGTGTCCTACTGGGACCACTGGGGAACAGTATGCGACGCCAACTGGGGTATGCCCAATGCCCAGGTGGTGTGCAGAGAGCTGGAATGTGGAGACGCAGTGGCTGTCCGGGGCCAGGCTCACTATGGCAAAGGAACAATTCTGATCTGGGTGGAGCGCGTGGTGTGTAAAGGCGACGAGTTGGCTCTCGCAGACTGTAAAGAGAAAAGGATTGGGAACCAATGCAGTCATGACAGCGATGTTGGTATTGAGTGCTCAGCGGGCTCAGGTTTGACCCTCCCAGGTATTATGAAGCTAAACACTTATTACTTATCAGAGTTGAGAGAATGGATTTAGTACATGGTAAATAATGTAAAACCAACAGTTTTCATGAAGGATCCTGTGTTTACAGATGCAAACTCTTCCAAGACTCCTAGATGGACAGTCGCTTTGGTGGTGATGGTGGTCCTGCTTGTTGGAGCAGTGTTTGGAATCTTCTTCTTCTTCCTTAGACACTGGCAAATACAGAAGCTGCAAACTGTTCAAAGATCCTGTAAGTAGTTGTACAATAATTACTGTTTAGTCCCTACTTAGCCAACTGCAGATATAATTCAATTTAAAAGGCAGTGATCCTATTCAATCTCTTTCTTTCGTTTGTTTTATAGGTGAGTCAAATGTCTATACTTTTCTTTAATGAAACTATGGTGCACAGGAAGACTGCAAGGAAGACCCAGAGGAATATTCTATGAAAAAGTAAAGTATCTGCCATTTCCACATTAGACTGAAAGAGCAATAAAACTGACTGACTGAATAAGACTGAACATCTGCCATTCTCACAGACTGAAAGAGCACATCTCTTAGCTAAGACAGACAATTAAATTGGTGAAGAATCAGTCTGTATATTTGTATACAAAGATGCAGTGAAGTGCTCATGGCAAGACTCCACAGCAGATCTGTGAATGTAAAATAATTATTTATTAAATATCACCTAAGAATTGTAACTATGAATACTTTCAGTACATCTTACACTGGACTCATTTAATTAAGCCACTCAAGTATTTAATTTGAATTTCTGTATATTTTCATTTTTTGAATCCAGCTCTTGATCAGGGATGACTGTTGTTAATGACGAAGTGGAATTTGTTTGTTCTCTTTTCACATTCAGTTTCAGTTTGTTTTTGTTTTGCACCATTCACAACAGTGTTGTCCCAGGGCACTTGAAGGGAGTGAATACAATCACACAGGTAAAGTTAAAGCCAGATGATAAGAGAAGATATGAACCAAGAGCTCCACAGTATAGAGGGGAAAATCCTCTGGGTTTCAGGGTAGATTGTCTGTCCAGCTCCCATGAACCAGTTAACATTACACGTCAGTATAAGTGTATGAAGTATTTGACCCTGAATGTCGATATGAAGTCTATCAGATGTCTGTGTAAATTTCTGTGTTCTAACAGGAAGCATTTGTTGAAGGCCATATCCAGCATAGAGCAGGTTAAGCAGCTGTAACACCATGTTGTGCTCAGCTCCTGCTCACACCAACCACTGACCATACATGGGGAGAAAAGTGGTGAATTATCATAGGTCAGTACATAAGCCAACAGAAGCCACGAGGGTATATACAACAACACCAGTAACATCAGTCACAATGAGCTGTTTTGTGCGGCCTGCGTAGACTAAACTAAAGAAATGGGTCAACATTTAAAAGCAATCTGATCTGGCATTCAGAGACAGGCAGAGTGAGATGATGAGACATACAGCGGAAGACTCTTATTCCCTTTTCTTTGGTTTTGTAAATGTATTTGAATGTAAATTTGTGTTTTATCTAAAATGTGCATGAAATTTATTTTAATGGAAATTACCTTGACTGTATTTTAAAGCTGACATTACCTTGTAAATTTCTTTTTGGTAAAACAGGTCAACAGTGTTTGTAACTTTACTGAGATGTGACTCTTTTACAGACGCTATTAAACATTTTTATGTCAACATTTGTACCAGTCTGAAGTACCACCAAACCACTTTTCCTTTGTTAATGTTTAATATTATTGTTCTTGTCATTGTTAAATTTGTATGTAATTTTGAGCATGATGAAATTACTTGTAAAGTGCATCTTTCAAAGTTGCATTAATTTATATAAAAATGTTTCAATTTATGTTGTCATCAATTTGCAAAAAAGTATCATTTTTGAAATATGTAGCTGATTTTTATCTTTATTTGCCTTCTTGTGTCCTACTAAATAGCAAATCAGCCAAATAAATCAGCTTAAAAAATGTAATTTAATAAGAAAAAAAAGTTTTACATTAAATGGATTACATATCTGAAAACTGAATAGTTGGTTCTTTCCAAATAAATACGCTTGATGAGGTTTCTTGGTGTTATAAATACAACCCCTATTCCAAAAAAGTTGGGACATTTTGTAAAGTGTAAATGAAAACAAAATGCAATGATTTGCGTATGCTTTACGACATGTATTCAATTCAGTTTAATTTAATATAGCCCCTTTTTCAACAGTGTGCCTCAAAGCGTGACATATTCAATAGAATACAGCACAGAAACTACATTTTGTAAATAAATGATTATTGTGTGTGAACTACATTATGGAAAGACACTGGCATGCAGTGGTGTATGATGACCACTGGTGGCTAGCAAAACCCACAAATGTAGATAACGTGCACCATAAAAGTGGAGTTTTTGCACTCTCATGGTCCAACAGAAAATGCTCACCCAAGATGTTAGGTGGGATACCTCATTCTATCCAGTGAAATACATTCTACTGGTGCTAACAGAGAAGACATCTCCACTCCAATCAAGCAGTCCAAGAGAGCTGTATAGCATAGCTCCTAAGCGCTTTGAGACACGCTGTTGTGAAAGGCGCTATATAAAAATAAATTGAATTGAATTGAATAGCTCCTGATGTAATGGATTTCATAGAGAATGAGCATATCCGACGCCTGCTGCCAGTGCCTAGGTTATGCAGGTCAGACAAAGATGAAATGTTAAGTAATTTATCCTGTTTGAAAACAGGCTGTCTCTTGTATTTCCAGAGACCTGGGAACATTTCTATTGCCGTTACAGGGTGTTGTGTAATAATGGTCACCACAACACTGAACTTAATGTACTTCCTTCATACTGTACATGCAACGCTGCTCTGCTCAAAAATACATTTTCCTGACAAATTGAATTATACTGAGGCACATAACATTATTATTTGTCTGACAATTTGTCATATTTTTCCATTGATCCATCAAAACCCAGAAAGAGACAAAATGTTCCAAGAAGAAATAGCCAACCACTGCAAAGATTTTGAAATGCGAATACAATAAAATTTATTAAACCTAAACATTACTTGTTAGGTTCTTAATGTAATATCACCATAATAATCAGTTATTTAAAAATATATATTTGTTAGCACTTTATCAGTTTTCATATCAATCAGTTTTAGTTAACATTGTCAGATGAAGGTTTTTAAATTTGAAATAAATATTTCTATTCAATTGTGTTTATACATTAAAATATAAACAGAACTACATTCGAGTACATAATTTCTCTAAGAACCTTGTACTAGTAAGAACCTAGTACCGAAAATATTTAGGAAATTTGTGATTTTTCAGAATAGTACAACAATAAAACAAAAAATTGTACATAATGTATTATAAGTTTTAACTCCTTTGTTAAACAGTATTTGATACATCCTCCGGTTGTTTTGTCAGAGGATAGGGAAGACAAGGAGGACTACTGACTACAAACCCTCCCAGAGGTGCCAGAAGGGGAAGAGCTGCACCTCATGATAATGGCACAGGACCTTAAAAGGATGGAAACAGAAGAGTCAAAGAGAGAGAAAGAGAGAGAGAGAGAATTGGAGACATATATAGACAAAGTTTGCTGTCATATGAGAACAAAAGTTCAAGTGTAGGAAGTTTAGTTTTGGTATCGTGTATATACTGTATACATACATTTATACAGTATATACCCACACTATATATACACTATATATATAAATGTATATGTATTTTTTTTATTTTTTATTTTTGTGTCATTTATTGTATTGGGTGTTTCGGGAAGTTATGTCTCCATCCATGATGCCCCCTTCCATTTCTAGATTCTGCTTTTGACTTGCTCAGCTCTTCACCAAGCTTCACCTGTGGACTGTGTACAACTTTATGTGGATTAAGTAGGGGAATAAGTCTTTAACACTCCACACGGTCATTATGACTCCCTCATTGTGCTTTTTGGGATCACAAATGCTCCGGCTCTCTTTCAGGCCTCATCAGTGATGTGCAATAAAACTTGGTCAACAAGTTTGTCTTTGCATACATGGATAATTACTTTTATGTAGTTCATACATTATAATTATTTACTCCACCTCCCCCAAACATCTATGGTACAGTCAGCCTACACTATGCATGCATTACCCACACCTTAGAAACTACCATGTATTTATGTTGTATTATATTTGTATTGCGTACTAACCCCTCTCTGTCCACATGTATACGCGATGCCCAGCTAGGCACCATCTGAGCAGGAGGCCTTGCTAGAATTGCTGACACCCAGATTTGAAATGAGTGGTGCATAGTTAAAAAAAAAAAAACAAACATTCACGAGGTAAAACATCGATGTGATCATGCAGTGTTTTCATGCAGTGTTGTGCAGGGTGAATAGACATGACAGTTGACTCCTTTTTGTTTTTATTACCATTTTCCATACTGTCCCAACTTTTTTGGAATTGGGGTTGTAGTCTGTTTCTAGTTAATATAAATCCTGTACCTTCTTGATTCCTCTAGTTGCCCATATATCATATGGTGCATCTGTTCTTCCTGGTACAAAATACTGATTTTCCCACATTTGCTATGCTGAGATGAAGTACAAGTCTCCCCAAGAAATACATTTGTTGTTTTTAACAATACAGTTGTCGTCTAAACTTTCCTGGTTTATCAGTACAAATGTACATGGGAAGTGATGCTTTTATGGAGTCTGACTCCATTTCTCTCAATTCTATTACTTATTCAGGTGACAAATAAACATTACTGTCCTTGCATTGCTAATAGTACCACAATAGTGTAGCCTCATTCAAAAAAAAAAAATCACTAAATTGACAATTTATGCAAATGTGCACAAAACCGATAAAAATATACACCCACACAACCAGTGTTGTGTTGCTTCATATCAGTCCCCCATACCCCAGACTCGTAGATGATTACTGGTCACACTTAACGAACTAAGACATCTCAATAAAACAAAAGAAAATATCAAACTGCTAAGAATAACAAAGATACATACACACACAGTAGTTTTAAAGTGTTCTTACACTTTAATTGGTGCCACATATATGACAGTCACTGTGCCAAACATACTAATTAACTCTTTTTCTTCTTCCTGTAGTATTTGCAATAGAATAAACACAACTGTATGTATTGCTGCCCCCCTCTGGTCACTTTCAGATTTCAACGCATAATTATATCCTATTGCAAAGTCTGGGCTTAAGGAGAACTTTTGTAACAGGGCACTTTTTTCTTATTGATAAATAGCAGATTGAATTAATACACAAGTAATCCGTCTAATTTTTCTTTAGTCAGCCATTAAATAAAGCTATAGCACCATTTGTTTCCTTCCTCTTAATTGCTCCTATCACTTATAAGTCTATATTAGGGTCTGGAAAAAGCCATACCAGAACTGGCTGGGCCTGTTGACAAATCCTTTACTCCCACCTTCCTTGCTTGCTTTCTCTCTCTCTCTCTCTCTCTCTCTCTCTCATGAAGTTTACTAGACTCCTCCTCCTTACTTTTCCACCCCATCTTTTTCATATCGTTCCATCATCAGCAAACAATGATATACTGAAACCAATCAAGCTGACTTACAAGCCACCATCAACGCTCTGATAGGAGACATCCAGCAGGCTAAGACTATCTCTCATGTTATGGCACTTATCAATTGTAAAGGGGTAACTTTAAAGGGGTAACAAAAGCTGTCCCTTGTGGAAGGTGAATGCACTTACAAATAATAGTGGAGACAGGAGGAACCTGATGACATCCTCTTCTAATGTGTATTAGTTCTGATATTTCTTATCGGTTACTATTTCTTTTGTAGGGTTTGTTTATATTATTTGTATTCACTTTATAAAATTTCTCCAAGACCAAACCTTTTGAGAAGGTCAACTAAATATGGACATTCAGCACTGTGAAAGGTGGTGTCATCCACATACCTGAGATTGTGGATGTTGCAGTCATCAATTTTCATGCCAATTTCTGTCCGATCTTAGTTTGGTTCTCATGATCACTTCAGCATACATGTTAAAAGGAGTGGATAGAGAATGCAGTCCTGCTGCATCCCTTTCCTGATGATGAAGTATTCGGCGTCCCTGTACTGCATTCTTATTGCTGCCTGTTGGTATATGATGACCTGATCAGTTTTATAGAATGTACTGGGACGTCAGGCTCTTCTAACGCCTTCAAGAGTCTACAGTGCTCAGTGCAGTCAATTTAAAATGCAAGTGTAGACACCTATTTTAGTTTTCCTGGCTCATTCCATAATCCAACAAAACCAGGTGATTCGATCACCTGAAGGACTTGGAATTTGGGCAATTCGAACATCTGTGAGTTTGCCCAGATGCTGCTGGATGATTTGTTGCAAGGTCTTGTTTGCATGTAGTATAGGGGCAATTGTACAGTAGTTGGAGTAGTCTGTAGCATTGCCTTTTTTTGGGATGAGAATGAATACTGACGTTTTCTAGATTATCAGTGTACTCCTTTTAATTTTTCCTAATCCCAGTGGTAGAAGCAACATCCTACATTTGGTTGCTGAAGACACAATGTATTTTGTTGCTTTCCACTATTACTATTTGGTACTTATATTACCATGTGTGTATGTACCGCGCTACAGAATATTTTTATATTTACTGACAGGTGTGTGGCATTCCATTTTGCTTCTGGGTCCATCATTTCAATGGAACAAAAAGCATTGCCTGCTGCCTGGGATAGGCTCCAGGCTACTTAACATGTCTCATTGAATTTAGTTTTTTTTTTTTTTAACTTCTTACTATTTTGATATTTAAATCATTGGGTCTGTTATATAATAAAAGCAATATCACAATATCACTGTTGTACTAAACATCAGCATGCCTGTGATATGGTCATAGGCATGAGGCTGCAGGTCAAGTACCAAAGATATCCATCCATCCATTATCTTAACCGCTTAATCCTGGTGAGGGTCGCGGGGAAACCTGGAGCCCATCCCAGAGCACATAGGGCGCAGGGCAGTGGCAAAGACATCACATAGTGCATTCTGGTGTCATCTGTTCCCCAGGTAAATGATGTACATGCACCCGGCCATCCACATGATGTAAAATAAGACACGATCCATTAGACCAGGCCACCTCCGTCCATCGCTCGGTGGTCCAGTTCTGATGCTCACATGCCCATTGTAGGCACTTTTGGCGATGGACATGGGTCAGCACTTTCACCCTGACTGGTCTGCAGCTACGCAGGCCCATATGCTACAAACTGTGTGTTCTGACACCTTTCTATTGGAACCAGCATTAACTTTTTCAGCAATTTGAGCTACAGGAGCTCTTCTGTGTTGGTAAAGATTCTCAGTCATCCAGAGGGAGCTGTCTGGAAGGTTAGTCATGGCAACTGGACTTCGTTCTTCTCGTTAGCAATGTTTTGCTGCTTATCCAAGTAGCGTCTTCAGCCTAAGAAAAAGTTAGTTAGGGACCTCCTATTAATCCTTTAGTGTGGTTTCACTATTCAAGTGAGTAGTATAACTTGGATTGAAACAGTGACATCAAAAAGGTTAACCTCACAAGACACATGGCAGCACAAAAGAGAGCATGCACATCCCCTAACCAATTTCTTTGCAGGCTGAAAAAGCTACTTGGAGTCCAGTTGCCATGACTCAACTTCCAGACAGCTTCCTCTGGATGACTGAGAATGTTTACCAACACAGAAGAGCAGATTGGGGACATCCCACAAGAGCTGCAGTTTTGGAGTTGCCCTGATGTAGTTGTCTAGCTATTACAGTTTGGCTCTTGTCAAAGTCACTCAAATCCTAACACTTACCCATTTTCTTTGCTTGAAACACCTCAGCTTCATGGACAAAATGTTCACTTGCTGCTTAACATATCCCACTCACTTCCAAGTGCCACTGTATCAAAATAATCAATGCTATTCACGTCACCTGTCAGTGGTCATAATGTTATGGCTGATCTGTGTATGTTTTGACACAACAGTTAGTTCTGACCAAGTAATTTGATTGGACAAGAGTCATTCCATAAAACATAAAATACAGCAGCACTAGGACATTCAACTGTGTGTATCACTCCATTTCACAGGGGTTGTAATATAATCAATAATACAAGTGGTCATTTGCAAGCTTAATGGTACATTATAATAAAAATAACTGATTAAATCAGTCTGTTGTAGCTTTTTATTTTTAATAAATGGCATTTGAAGAAGTGTTGTATAAAAATATCACATTCGTGGTCGTGCTGCTGTAAGACTGACCAGAAAACTGCCATTTCTCTAGATTTGGATTGTGGTTTTTGTTTTTTGCTGAAACATTTGATTGGCTAATACATGTATAATCTAATACACTGACATGGGTAGTATCATGACTTTTATGGTGACATAAAATTATCCTAGTGCCATGATACTGCACTCACGTAACTTACAATTACTAAAAAAAAATTAGTGCCACTCTGAAATTGCCCAGTTTTAAGAATCAACCATTTTCACTCTACTACAATCTCCAAAATTTAATACTTAAAGGATTATACAAATACCTTGTGCAATATATATCAGCACTTCTGGCTGTAGGAAATAGTTTTTAATGCTGGGTCGACCCTTGATATGGGGGGAAGAGAGGGAATTGAAATTATACCTTTGTTCCACCATATACACAATTTAATGCTGATGTGTTTAAA
>JABJVR010049341.1:0-22151 GCA_025773905.1 Chitala chitala | reverse complement strand
TCTCTCTCTCTCTCTCTCTCTCTCTCTCTCTCTCTCTCTCTCTCTCTCTCTCTCTCTCTCTCTCTCTCTCTCTCGCTGTCTTTCAGAACTGTAACATTGACACAGTAAAGGTAATGTACAAACTCAGCTTCAATAAAGTAAATAAATAAACTGTTTTCAAGAAAAAACAGATGTGAAACTCAGTTTGAATGGACTCATCTCCCCTGGTAGGGAGAGTCCTTTCTGATGGAGAGAGAGAGAGAGAGAGAGAGAGAGAGAGAGAGAGAGATAGATATTTTTGGGCTGGGGAAACAGGAAGCAAAACTGCCACAGAGTTTGCTATAACATAGCTCTGCTCATAAATCCAAACACACATCTAGGAGAGACTCTTACATTCTATCGTCACGTTACTCTTCATATTATGTTTTCTGCTTTTTAAAATTAAAATTGAAGATAAACTGGTTCAGAATAACGCCAAATTCCTCTAATCGTTGTTAGGATGCGCATACGCACATGGCCTTGTGTGCCCATCCCAGACAGCCTCTGCTCTGTGTCCATGCTGCTTTTGCGAAGCTCCCTTCTCTTGTTCCAACAGCTCCCCCTGCCTGCATGCAGCGTGTATAAAGAACACGGCACACAAGAGTGAACACGGCACACAAGAGTGATCCAGGCTACCTACAGCCGTGGCTACGTTAATACGCTAAGAGTTCCATTTCTCGTAAAGAAAAAATAAAAACACACATTAAAATATTTTCTCAAAATTAGATGGTGCACCAGACTTTTTTAGGTACCTGGCCATAAAAACGTCCAGGATTATTAACTTCCTTAACAGTGTTGCAGCCTTACTCGACAGAATTTTGATACGTCTCTTGCGGAATATCCTGAGAATTAATGTCAGACGTTTCTGCAGAGCCATCCATCATGGTCGTGTCGCAGGAATTCAAAATGAGGGGGGGAAGGATGCAGAGCCGCTACGTTTTGTGGGGGAAGTCCGTGTATTGGTACAAAGAAAGCGGGACATGATTAAAAATGTCAGCTACCGTGGGCTGGGTTCCACACTTTGCCGCCTATGGGTAAACTTAGCCTAAGCCCCAAATGTTGGAGTCTTATTTGTAGAAGGGCCTTTGTGAAAAGTGGTTGGGCTGTAACTGCTACTGCACAATAGCCAGCGGAGTAAGTGCAGAAAACACCTTAATTGCAAGCTGTAGCAGTTTCCCTTGATAGCAGCTTCTGCTAAGCAGGTGATAAACTGGTTTGTTTGTGTCTCGGGCCTGCATGCCTGGCCTAGAGGTCATTTTTGCCCTGCAGCCAATCAAATCAAATGATCAGGACCCGTCAGCAGGTCAACCAAATGCACTGATGCCTCAGATATTGTGCTACACTTGACAATTTCCTCCGGGCAGCGTTTAGGGGATGGCAGAGCTAACGTTGGTCCCGTTGTGCCTCTGGACAATTCAATTACATCTGCTACATGCCCCCAGGTATTTAACCATATGAAAATTAATTTACTTGGCTCAGGCAGAACAGTCTCAGAAGTTTACGATTGGGAGGCAACAACGTATTATTGCTTTGCTGGCGGCAAACACCGAGCAGCAATGCTGCGGCACTGATCTGGGACCAGTACTTCAACCCCTCGAGTTTCCATGACCAC
Source organism: Chitala chitala (assembly GCA_025773905.1). Lineage (NCBI taxonomy): Eukaryota > Metazoa > Chordata > Actinopteri > Osteoglossiformes > Notopteridae > Chitala > Chitala chitala. The sequence continues at coordinate 20,521 of JABJVR010049341.1, read as the reverse complement.
ATGAGGCAGAAAACTGTTAGTGTCTCGGCCCAGCAGTCAGATTGTCCGCACATTATGCTTTCTGCTTCAAGAAGCCCTTTTTCTGCACACACACACACACACACACACACACACACACACACGTAGACAGACACAATGCTCGCACACGCACACACCTTTTTCTCTACCATTTAATTCTCTTTTTCTTCTTTCTCTGTCTATTTTTGTTCACTCAATATTGGCCTGTATAGATTTTCTTAATTCATTTTCAATTTCAAGGTGCTTTATGAGTGTGTTGCCAAGGCAGTTAATTCAATACAAGAAATTAATACAGCTACAAGTGTTACTAACATTGTTAGCACTGCCTTACAGGAGAAACTGCAATAAATTATTTCTAACTCCGATCTTGACCACTTTCTCAGCTCAAGTTAGAGAACCACTTTCCATCAATCTGTGCAACCACTTGTCCCAGCCTGTAATTTCAGCGTTGTCAGGTGACAGCACCGTTCGCTGAGCAGCTACTTCACCAACGGGTACCATTTTCATCATGTCTTGTCAGGCTGCTCTGAACAACTCCAGCCCAGAGAAGCTGTCAGTCAGACCTAACCTTTCCTTTCCCATTGGACGTCAGTGGCATTTGAGCCACCTTCCCACCAGACTCAGCGTGCTCATTGGTTAGCCCTGTCTCTTAGAACTGCCTTCAGTTTGGCATCACTTGCTGATTATTTATGGCTTCTTGAGTTTCCTCCTTTGTTATTTTCCATTTATTCGCTGTTCATTTATCAATTACTTATCAGAGGTTTTAAGTCAACTAGACATCAATCATACATTCTGTCTTCCCTCGCAGTTTATTAATACTTGTCTTTAATGGCTTTTCTTCATTTTTAAATGCATATTATGTTTGTTTATTACCACTCACTACATCTATTCCATTTAACACTATTTAAAAAATATTGAATGTTGCCAAGGTCTAAAGGACTGAGTCCCTTCCACCAAGGCTGCATCTGATTACATCTCGTGCAAATTACAGCAAAAACAGAGCAAAATAAACATCAATCAGTTAGTGAACAGCAGAGTGGTGCATCATGGGGAGGAGCAGGACACGGCGACTTGGGCTGGCGGCATCTCCATGTGCCAGGCGGTGCGTCCACACGGCGACGCCGCCCAGCCGGATCGTCTCGCCCTTGCAACACAGCTGTCCATCCCCTGCTTTGTCTCTTACTTCAGCCACTCCACCTGCCTCAGGTGTCAGCCAAGCCCTCACGTGGAACGCCACATCGCTGCTCTTCTTAGATGCGTCTTCATCATTGCCGGTGCCCGCCACCTGACCTCCTACGCTCCTGTTCCCGGTAGCCTTTTCCTGGGCCGTGTGCATTCCCCGCACGTCTCCCTGTCCCCGTGTTTTCTCAAGGCTGCCATCATGACATTGCAGAGAATAACCAGAACTTCAGAGTGTGAGTCCTGAATTACAAGCCATACACAGCCAATTACTTATGCTCCTGCTCCTGCTAAGTCATTCATATATTATAAGTGGAATCATAGAGACGGGCCAAGCGGTGCGTTTTACTTGTTTAGAGCAATTTGAGTCATGTCGAGTTGTGTACCTACTACAAATAGCATGTCTTGTTTTATTGGATGCTTATCCATCACCACGGTGATGGATTTGCATACCTCAGACAGGTGCTGACATGGCAAAACTTAAAGATGCCACCTTCTCTTTCCCCTGGGACTTAATGTCTCTATCCTTATAAGAACAAGACTGAGTCTGTCTCCAGCCCCTAAAGTACCAGGTTATGTTGGTATAACAGAAGGGGGTTAAAGGTCGTTGCACTGAAGACAGACACTAACTGGCATGTCCAAGCATGCCTATAGCATTACAGTGATCACAAGCCATTACAAATGCGAGTGGAATAACTACTTGGAAATATATAAAATATGTTAAACCACTAACTGTTATACATTGAAAGCAGCTACAATATGCTGGAGTATGATTTGTTGTTGCAGATTAACACCGACAGGCAAATTTAAGGTCTATGAATGAAATCTCATTAGGGGAGCAATGGCCTAAAAACTTTGATCTGTTATGTCTTTCAGAGTCGACGGCATAAACCCATCACCGGTTCTGCCTGAGCTATAAGTTAAAAAAAAAAAAAAAGGGAGATGTTAAAAGAACGTTCTAACAACTTCCTTACCCAGGCAGGTATGACGCATCTCGGAAAGTTTATGCATTTCTTTATTAAACAGGGCCCTTAATTGCGAGGAATCTTGATTGCAAAACGTTTATAGCAAGCAAACGTTATTTTCTTCGTCTTAAATCCAGCCCTGTTGTCATAGAAACGTGTTCATAACTGGTAATATAAAAAAACAAGCAGGACCAGAATATGAAATTGTTCTCTCCATCTTCCACCTTCCTACCCAGCGACTGGCTACGTGTTAATTATGTCTCATAATTATATGTTGTCAGTGATGATAAAATTTATTATTTTAAACGGTGGGTCTTTTACCTACTAATTGGATTCTAATGATAGACACATGTAGCACAGTAACGATGAAGAGCGGACACTTGTAAATATCTGAATACACACCGTGTTTCACCCATGCACACACACTCATGTACACACTGCGGGAAGCCCATACCCCAAAATAAATAGCGATACCTGCAAATGCTCCATTGCCAGCTAATCAAGCTGGATTTCAGGAAGCTCTACACCTTCGCAACTTTGCTTTCACATTGAAGTAAATGTAAGGAAAGTTGATGTCCAAAGGTGTAGCTCTTTAACCTGTTGTTCTTTAAAGGAAAAACAACCTTTAACAATTTACTAATGTTCTGCTGTGGACTACGCAGTACAACAGATACATTCATGGGTTCAACCACTGAAGCTTTATCATTCTGAGTCCACTGTATTGTATTTAGCAGGACTTGTTTTACTGCCAAGCGCCAGTCACTGGATGTACTTGGCTAACACCTCTTCATGATACCACTACCAAATAGTCTCAGCCTGGACAGGAAGCTGCAGAGGGAGACTTCATCTGACTGCTGGACAGGAAGTTTGCACACAGCTGACAGGAAGTGCGGAAGCAAATTACATGACTGATGTTCAGAATCCTACTACACACCAACATACATGTCTGAATAACATCTGTTTGCTTTGGTCAGTGAGTTTCCTTTAAATTTTTTATAGTAGATTATTAATCACAGACAGAAATGACTTCTCTGCATTTAACCCATGCCCTGGGGCCTGGGTTAAATGTGCCATCCAGAGAGCTCGCCTTTCAGTGTCTTGCACAAGGACTGCAGGCTAGAACTGGGAAGTTTCTGCATGGCCGATTCATTACATTATCATCATATCGGTTGCTATTATTTTTCTTCTTTCATCGATGCTTATTTGCAGAACAAAGTTCTTGCTTGAAAAATTATGTATAATAGAAGTGTCCTTACATTAGTAACCTTCAGTTAACATGCCTTTGTTGTGACTCCAACACCATGTAGAATATCATTCACTTTAACCCGAAATGACTAATGAAGCTAACAGATTTTTGCACTCATGCTGTATATTTAAAAGGATCTTTTTTTTTTTAAAGGTTCAACATCAGGCCCATTTAGCCTTCCTTAACCTTACATATATAAGGTCTGTGGCTAGAACATCACCAGTGGCCACTTTTTTTTAAATGGACCAAATGCAGTGAATAATGGCATGTCATTCAGCCTTCAAAATACATCAAGGTGGACAGAAGCAAAGATTTGTCATGTCAGAAACGCAGACAAAAAGGAACCAAAGTGACTAATATGTGTGAAGCATAAAACACATTTTGTTAGTGCCACTTTCCTCCAAAGCTCCTTTGGCTACCCCTCTTTATTTTTGTCGTTCAGAACAGAATTTGTACCATTGTGATGGCAAATACAATTTCCGTTGCTCTGTCTGATCTCAGATCAGTCTGGCAATGCAGACACAAATGCTTTGGCGGTGCTGCTCTCTGATATGTGATGTTTATGGAAGCAAGGCTTTTGCTAGTTCTGCAAGCAGAATAAAAAAGAAAAATCCATAAACCTTTCATTTAAAGTTTGCTTGTGTGAGTGCATTAGTGTGCCCCTGTGAGAATTTCTGTTGTGTAAAAACAACTCTGATGTCATTACTGTTTTCACATCTGAAATCAAAGACCATTACAAATTGCTAGAGGATTTAAATGTGCTTTAAATTCTCTTTTCTCCCAAGAATCATCTTGATGGCCTATGTGTTGTGGGTGTGACGCACTGCGCCAGACGTTCTGTGGCCTCGGTCCAGTCTGTGTGTGGCCCACATGGGGAAGCTCATTCGCCCCCATCTGGCTCCCCTGTGGCCCACATTTTGAAGCTCATTGGCCTTCATCTGGCCCATACCAGGAAGTCCATGAGATGTAAAAGGGCTAGATTGCTCTCCTCCTGCCAGCAGCGCGGGCAGCTGGATTCTGTTACATCTGATTCACTCCTCTTTAATAAGGCCATTTCATAAGATCACCTGCGATGAGAATGAGCTTGTACAGCAATAACGGTCAGTCGGTGTGAAATGCATTTATGGCGGCTCGTTTAAGGAAAGCGCGGACTCCGTATTAAGTAATCAATAAAGGTTAGGCTAGGGAAATTAGAATGGCATTAGTGCTGTTTCCTGTTATCGCTGCTCTGAAGCACCATAAGAGTATCCTTGGCATTTGCAGTATAATTTCTAAAAAGGTAAAACCTGTATCCAGTGCTTACACTTCCACTCAGCGTCAGTCCCCCAGACACACACACACACACACACACACACACACACACACACACACACACACACACACACACACACACACCGCCCTAGGTGCCCCCCTGACTAAACTGGCAGGCACGAAGTGAGCTGTTGTGACACCTGCACATCATTGTAATCCTGACCTTCTCAGCTTTTAGTTAAGTACACAACAGCTCACTAACATTTTGCAGTGGAAGATGCTTGATTTGCAGCACAGCATTGCATTATTTCAGCTTTTACTGTCCTAAAACGCACATTATTACTAACTGATAATATCTTAAACAGCCCCATTGCTTCTTTAGAATGTGTTTTATTGCCATTTTTGCACGTCACTAAAACCAAAGCACTTTCCTAAGGACAAACAATACACTCAGTGCCAAATTACTTAATTTACATACACTGCATCATGTGATGCCATCCAGGACAGCCAATTGGATAAGATTACGGAAGGCTGTTGTTACTAGCTGTGGAACTGGAGCCACCATGACATAGCTACCGATTTCTTGAGTTTTCCAAACACCTTCATGTAACCCAAACAAGACCACGTCACGATAGTGGGACCCTTTCAAGTTATTCTAGAAGAAAGTGAGGTGGGGGGAGCTTCCACAAACAAATTAATCCTCCCTGACCTTTCTTGAAGAACAGGCTGGCATTCTGCCGCACTTTTCTGTCCCTGAGATACAAGCCGCCCTGTATTAAATATTCCTGCAGCACTCCACAGCCACGTTATCAAGCATGCTTTTCTTCACACAATGCTTATCACCGTGTGCCAGTTTCCTTCAAGAAAGGTTACTGCAGGCCCTGCAGGGGGGAGGGGAGCTGAATACAAATGAAGCAGGGCAGCACAAATGATCAAAGGGTCAAGAGGTGTAAAGGCGAGAATGACACCTCGTGGACAGGGCAGCGTGGAGTGATGACGAGGACCACTGACCCCACCGAATAAATCCACACAGTAGGACTGCAGACGCACCCATTCTTTTGGAAGTGTCTTTGGAGCCCATTTTAGTGTGCACCCTTGAAATCAAAACATTTACCCACAAAGCACACGGGATGTCGTTCTGAACGGCCCACGGATGCACACGTCGTGTTGGAGAAGCTGATTTCGAGTCGAACGGCGCACAAAGCTGTTCGGCCCCGTTCATTTATGTGGGTAATGAGAGAGCACACGTTCACTTCTAGAGCTGCTCTTGCCTGCTGCGGGTGACAATCCTAGAGCTTTTTCTTGCTCAAAAGGTCTTTGAATTGTGCGATAGAGCGGTCGCTCCATTATGGGGTAACTACAAAGATGGATTCAATTTGCTGCAAGGGTTACGTTTCAGCAGAATGACAAAGAACAACCTGACTTGTGGCGAATTTTGTCCTTTTTCACTTTTCCTTCATCTATTTTAGTGTTTTTTTTAGGGTGTTATGTAAGTGAAAAATTGGAAGGAAGTTTTATTAAATGGTTTCAAAGTTACAGGCTAAACCACGTTTAATGAAGAACTTCCACATCCATCGTTAGTAAACGGCACTTTGTGCTGACTAACAGATTTAACTCTTTCTTTCTTTTCTTATTGTCAGTGGCGTGTCAAGGAAACCCTTGTTTCAGTCTCCCCCTTGCCACTCAGACATACGCGTGACACGTTTAGGCATCTTGACCGTTTCACAATAACCCTGAGATCGCTAATTCCTCCTCTTCTTCCCACTGTTCCTTCTCACTTTGCAAAGGTAGGACATCGGTGATCAGCCTCATCTGGATTTAGGACTGCATCTCTTCTGCCTGATGTTCAGTTTGTTCTTTTGTCATGACACAGGGGGAAAATAGGAAAAACTGGACACTTCTCAATTCAGATATTTCCATCCATCCATTATACCATCTTATCCAATTCAGGGTCATAGGAAGCCTGGGGGCCATTGCAGGAAGCAGGGCAGGGCACCAACCCACCACAGGGCACACACACACACACACACACACACACACACACACACGACAGGCAATTTGCAAACACCAATCAACCTAACCAGCATGTTTTTGGACTGTAGGAGGAAACCAGAGAATGCCTGCCAAGCACAGGGAGAACATGCAAACTCCATACACACAGACCTGAGGCAGCAATCAAACCCCAGCCCAGAGATACAAGGCAACAGCGCTAACCACCACCGTGCCACCCACTTCAGATATTATATAGTCATAATTAAAACTGTCCAGCCTCATCATTCCTGGGTAGCCATTGTGTTTCTGCACTGTGGTGTGTCTGTTTCATGGGAATTACACACCAGGTGCTGTAAGGCTGTGTGTCTGTTTTAGAATTAATACAGATATACAGATTCTGTATTTGCTAAAGCAGTTCAAACGTTGAAATGTCGCATACATCTGTCATAATACAATAGAATGTTTATTATTATTAATTATTATTATTATTATTATCATCATCATCATCAGAACTGTTAGTATACTTTCAGAATGAAGATTGGCAGGTGACTGTGAAGATAGACAGATGACAATAAACAGGTATAATCCTGTTGTGCATGAGGCAATATTGGTTGCATTGGGTACTAAGTGTATGGTCTGTGTTACCTCTTTAATTATTTTTTTTAATACATATATTTGTAGCTGTTTTGAATCAATGCAAAAATGATTAGTTTACCACTTCTGTCACCATTGAGTCCTGCACACAGTCAGGCTCTAGATAATTGGTTTACTGTCAGCAGTGTAAAGTAACAGGTGTTTAACAGGAGTGGAAGGGCCTCCCTTTAAAATACATTTGGACCATTCTTGCTTAGAGGGATTTGGAGAGCTCTTCCTTGCCTGCATCAAAGATAATGACATTTCACATTTTCATACACTCACGTACATGCAAATGCATAGATGAAAAGGAATTAATTTACAGAGATAGACAGACAGGTGCATGTGTGCGCACGCACACACACACACACACACACACACACACACAGTCAACCATTTAAATCATTTGAAAATGGTACAAAAGAGGTTTAGAATTGTTACAAGTTCTACTACCCTTTAAACTTCAATCAATACCATGGTGTACAAATTTACCCAGGTAGACAAACAACTTACTTCCTCCAGGCCAAAACTTGCAAATCTTTTTTTAAAGAGGAAAGAGTGCAGCTTGCCAGCTGGGCAGAGAACATGACCCACGGGGAGGTTCTTAATTTGTGCATGGGTAACATTCAAGGTCAGCAACCAGAATATATTGTGCTGATAGATTGTGCCTACTCAACCTGCTCAATTCACTGGGTCTCCCTGTTGGTGAAAGGCAATAACAAAGCATTATTGTTTATAAGAATATTCTTTCCCAAACTTACTAAGCCATTTCACTGGCACGTCTTCTGAATGAAGCCCATAACCTGATTTAATTAAAAATGAATTTAAATGGCTGAATCAGCTTCATCTCAGGTCGTGCACAAAGCCGCAATTTTATATAAAAAGCCACATTTACACTGAGATTGGCAAAATCTTAAAACAAATAGAAATGCCCATTCAAACTGAAATATTCTATTACATGTCTACCGAGGCTGAAAAGCTCACTTCTGGCTATAATGCAGCCATAGTACATTGGTTATAAGACCAGTAACAATGGGGGTAACTCAGAAATTGTAGAATAACTCAAATGAACAAGCACATAACATCGAAAAGTGGATTTTTCCTCTGTGACAATAAAGCTTGGGTTTTTTTTCCCCAACCAACTTATTTTTCCATTAAACCTGCAGAAATCCCGATCTGTGCACCTGGTTACTTCACAGTTATTCAGGTTAAACACTTTTTTCAACCGCACATCAAGATGCAAACAAATAACAACAGTTTATTTCCAATTGTTTTGTAAATGAACCTCCACTGCCACTATTTTTGTAGCCTTAGTCTATTGACCATTAAAGAGAGCATGAATCGTGTAACGACGACATCAGGAATCACCTTGCAACTTTGGTTTAAATGCACGTATTATTGGATGTGTGGGGACCCAATCAGAGTGTGTAAAACTAACTACAATATGTAATAATCTGTTAAATGTAGAATATCTGATGTGATGAATGCCACAATCTGACCTCCATTTTAACTAATGTCCTAACACCTCTGAAGAGACCATTGGAGGAGCAAAGCACTGACATCTTGTGTTTTTCTTGAATTTGTGGCTACGTCAAACTGATAAAAGGATGGCACTATTTCTAAAACCATAGGGGTGTTGCAAATTAAATAATTAACCATACGATTAACTGCTTCACGTCCAAATAATGAGCCATGTAAAAATCACCAATTTATTTTTAAATATACCAGTTCATTATCGTTGCGTGATTTTTCTGTTAGTATTTTCCTCACATCTAGAATGAGACATAAGGTTAAATGTTTCCTCCACGTTTTGAGAGCTCTGACCACTCTAAAATATTGCCATTAACAGAATCACAGCTGTTCTACAACCGCAGACGCGTTACCCCGAGGAGGAGAAACAAGATTCATGAAACATAACACAAGGGTGACATCTAGTGGACGTGTTCTTTATGACTATTTAAACCTAATCCCAAGCGGTGAAAAACTCAAGACCAAAAACTTAAAGGCGTACAAAAACATTTCTTCGATGGAAAGACAAAATAAAATCCGTTAAATGTATCTATTCGTTTCAAAAACTGACATCACATTACACTTACACACACACAGATTATATATATATATATATATATATATATATATATATTTAAAACACAAGAATGAATAAGATAACTATGGCGTTTAGACATTTTAACGTATGATATCTCTATTTACTTCTCATTTCATCCGAACGGTACCGAAATTGTAAACGTAATGGAAAAAAAAACTACTAAATTTGGTATTTTTGACATCACTCGACGGCATAGGACAATATACAGCAGGAAGAGTATATATTCGGCATAATAACGAGTACATAGTTGTAAACAACCACCTAACGTGAGTGACAAGTTCATTTTATTATAATATGTGCGCTCGAGAAAGCGGTAACACCCAGGTAATAAATCAGTGGGGAGATCCGACATAATCTTGGTTGATTAACTCGCGCTATTTCACAATATGCCCATGTGCCTGAATATGGGAGCGGATCCACACGGAAATTAATTTCACAACGTGTATCGTAGATCTTACGTTTATCATTAATCAATTAATCTAACATTTTTAAATCCAGGTGAGGTTACCGTGGTTTAACTTTCGTTTTGTGGCAAGACATAAAAAACAGTGTTACATAACTTTTTTAAAGATATATTACATTTAATATTTGTTCTACACATATAGTACTTTCATCTATACTTCAGTCTACAGTAGAAACAACTACGTACTGAGGGAACCAATGTTAAGAGAATAATGTTGAATAAAAAGTACTTTCACATTTTATTTTACGCGCTATTAATTACATTTTCCATGGATGTTTGTAAAATCCGATTTTGTGGTAGTCTTTACCCCCTTTCCCGTACACAGCTGCCATTAAAAGTACATTTGATTGTAAATGCCAATTACCTGCACTTCACTTGGAAAAACAAAAACTTTTTCCAAACAGTCTTCTGTCGGCGTCCGGTTACATTTCGGTGATACAAGTCACGTATTCCTAAACAAATGGCAATTCTCAGATTTGTAATGTTCAATTCTCCCTTCAGCCGAAGAGCAACTGTTGTTTTATCATTTTCCACTGGGGGGAAGCCAACGTTGACCTATTATTTTACAAGTTAACATTTACAGGGAATTGGAAACAGGATCTCGCCTTTCAGAATAAAAAAGGCTTAGTACAGCTTTCACGCTGATTCTTCACACAGTCTGATTAGTAAAGGCACTTTCAAAAATATTCCAGTTATCTCGTTTTACATACACTACTACCCTTATGGTTAACGTCTTGTCAGGCACAATTTTGCCCAAGCAATCCAAATGAAAAATGTGCAGTGCATTGAATTTAAAAAATAAACCCACCACAAGATTCATGCATTTTCCCCATTTTTATTTTATAATGCATATTCAAACCAACTAGTTATCCACAAACCTTTAACAAAAATGCACGTAGCTAGCAAGTTAACCTTTCGTCCCACACTAGAGCATGATGGGTAGCCTGGAAATCAGTAAGAACAGGTATGTGCTTTGATCATAATCTAGCAACTGCAGAAAAATCGGTTTCCAAAGAGTCGGAGCAAGCGGCAGAGCAAGCGGCTGAAGCGTAGACGTCACGAGACTGAATTACAACGGCGCTAAAGTTAAGTAAGTCAAGCACTTTCTACTGAGACACACAGGTAGAAATTCTGCTTACTTCAACTGCTCAGAAGCAGTTAGAAAACATATACATAGAGAGGCTGATGGTAAGTCACACAAAAAAAAAAAAAAAGTGAAGTCAGAGCAAGAGGAGTATGCAAAAAACGAGAAAAAAAAAAACCATCAGTCCACCTTTTTAGAGGAGGACTGAAAGGGTGAAATATACCAAATATAAATACTGGCCATGAAACAAAAAAATAAATCTTTGGGTACATAAAAAAACCCCTCCCCCCCACCAAAAAAAAAGCAGGCTTAATTTTCAGCTCCATCGCCATCTTTGGTCTCTTTGTTCTTCCGCACCTCCTCCAGCTTTTTGTCCTGAAAAAGAATTACAAGAGGTGATAAGCCAGGGTGCAACGCTGTAACAACCAGAGAAGTTATTGAAAAATTTGTTAAAGAATCTGCTGTGTCAAGATTTCTGATTTATGTTTTGTATCCAGACAGTGTAGGTGTTGTATCAAGATATGATTCCAAGCCTTGATGTGCATGGTACAGCACTGCCACAATTGTGTGATACAAGTAGAGCCAAAATATTAAACCAGCTCCCAGCTGGGCAGGTGTGCATGGTTGTTAGGACAGACCAAAAAGGAGTGTTAAACTAACACTGCCATTTTTGTTGCGTTCAATCCCTCACTGCACCACAGTGACACCTAGTGTCAAGAGAGTGCCAGCACCATTGTGGTTTAGTAAACCCGCCTTCCCGAAAAGGCCTTGCATCCAGTGAACCATTGCTTGGTGGCTGTATCTCCCAAATTAATAGTTTGTTTATTCATAGCTGTGTCCGCTATCATTTAGGCAAATGCACAGTGCCCAGTTTAACTGACAATGTCTTTTTGTACAAAAAAAAAAAAAAAAATTTTAATTTTCGACTCTTGGAAAAATTTCCCTTTAACCAAAGGTATCCACCACCAGGCCAAAACGTGGCGTGTTCAGATCTGTTTCAGCGGGACACAGCTGTGCCGTTAAGACAAGTCAACAATGTAACCCTCTGACGCGGGCTGCGCTGAAGCCTGCGAGAAAATGAAAACCACATCACAAGGAAAGGCAACTTCGCAGCTGCGTTCGCAGAAAGCCGCACGGAGGCGGCGCGTCACAGGCGCTGATGGCCGCGACCCACGTGCCTTCTCTTTGAACTTCTCGTTCATGGCCGCCATCCGGGCTGTGCGGTTCTCCTTGTTGGCCTCCATCTTCTGGTTGAGCTTCTCCTCAGCCATCTTGCTGAAGTTGCTGTTCTCCTCCTGGGCCTTCTGCTGGACCTCTTTCTCATGCTCCCGCTTCTCAGCCAGGTGCTTGAGGACCTCTGCTTCGTGGGACTGTCAGGAAGAGGAATCCCCCCCCCCCCATCGGTCAAAAATGGAAATCACGTTTGTTTTATTTCATACTACACCAGTAGCCTTGCCACCATATACAGCAGCTACACACAGCCCATCGATGAAGGCCACGCCTATCGCTACAAGACAATACCTTGCGCCTCTCCTCTGCAGCCTCCAGCTTCCTCTGGATCTCCTCCAAGGACACATCCTTCTTCTTGGGAGTAGACAGGGGGAAGTCAGCCTTGGCATCTGGGCTTGTGGGACTCAGGAGGACCTCAAAGGCTTGTCCCGATGCACGCTTGTCCAGCTCCTTCACCTGCATGTCTGCAGAACCGAAAGACCAGAACATCGGCGAACGGTCACTCAAATCGGTAGCTTTCAAGCCCAAAACCAGGTGACTAAACTGGTTCAGTCCAGTCTGCAAGAGTAATGCTGGTTCTGATCTTCGGTGTTGTTGGATTGGCTGGTTTTGGTTTCAAAGACAGCAGTGGATCATTGGGTATCTTGTTTGGCACATCTACCTAAGGCATTTAAGAGCCCATTGGAAAATACAGCCCAAAACTACACATTTACAATGTGCAAGCATCAATGGTGAAGCGCAGAAAGAAATTCAACATCAAATAAGTTTAATGTTTCGGTAAAATAGTCTGCTGAGAGATTTTCAAAATGTAAGAAATAAGACTTTACAATTGTATGATCAGTAGTTGCGAGATTAACTTACTTCCAGAGGATGCCATTGCAGCAGCAATATTCAGTTACCTAAAAAAAAAAAAAAAAGCAACATGTCATTGTTTGTTTCCCACTTGTCCGTAAGCGCCCTCTTGTGGAAAATTAGAACATGGTTCCAATAACGACAATATCCAGCACGTCGCTGAAATAGTGTGAAGCCACACTGTATGGCAAATACAGTTCATTTAAGCATACAAGCCCCACCCGTCAATGAATAAGAAAGGCGAAAACGGATGTCTATGCTGGGCGTTTGCATGACTTTATCACTGAAGGAAAGAAAAAATAATAATAAATAAAAAGACTCACATTATAACCTACATTTCGCCCAAAATTAATGAAACATTACTTTCGGTTAATTTCAGTGTACATGCACATTTTAAACAAACACGTATGTCAATTCAGCATCGACTTAAAGCCTCTTGTGGGGACCGATGTAAACACTTGTACAATAACAAATGACATCTTTCAGTGTACACAAGCTGTTAAGCACGGAATGTCATGGTATTCTGAATTTGTGCTTCCAAACCACAGGTTTGCCCAAAATTTCGACAGACACGTTGTTTTTGGGCTACAAGTCTATATACCATTGGAACTTGGGCTGGGTCAACAGCCAATTCAAGGCTTGTGCGTCCTGATAGGCATATCATGGGATAAAAGCATTTTAATCCTTAAAATTCTGAAACACACAAAACCTCAGTGGCTATGTAATGAGACTCTCCCGTCCCAGGAGAGCGTTAGGTCGAATGCAAAGCATACATTACCATTTATTTTAGTACTGATACATTTTCGAACCAGTATTGTCCTGATGTGCAAATGAAAATTTCAATAATTGAAATCCCGACATTGTGTCTTCGTAAAAAAATTATAGGACCTCGTGGATAACAGTCCGGTATTCTTTTGCAATGGGCTGTTATGTCGAAGCACAAACAGAGCCGCCTTTCTTTGGGCAGAGAACTGAGCTGCAAACAAAGGCGAGCCGTAGCGCGTGCTCAGCACCGCCTGCTCTTTGGCGACCACGACATAAAGCACAAACAACAAAGGCAATCACATTTATATAAATCGGTGTAGTGTTTGGACTCATTTTGAAGCTTTTAGCAGCGACGTTTTATATTTCCATTATGGCGCGTACCTGCCGCCCATTGTTTGTAGTGAGAAACACGTGAAAGCAACCTGCTCTTTTGATCTTCAAAAAAATACCAACGCATCACCTGTTAATGTGCAAATTAACGTATGCACGACCCAATTAATCTTTTGCAGACATAAGATGACCAGTTTAAAGCAAGCCAACACATTTTACACCAGGACAAATAAGAGCAGCTTTTTCATCTATTCAAATCTGCCTGACAGCTTCTGCACCCGCCTTTCTTCTAATACGCAAAACAAAAAAACATCAAAATCCAGGGATTTTACTAAATTATTTTGAAAATACCTCACACAACACGATTAAGAAGCACACACGGCCAGTAGTAAGCCAACCCATCACAAAATAATTTAAGTCAACGCATATTCATATTCATACATATCCATTTACATACATTTTCCATACAGTCTTTGATAGAATTAGTGAACAAGGCACAAGTTTCTAATCAAATTCAGCTACCACCTGGAACTGCACATTTTGCTAAAACAATTTTTAAAATAACTTCGATGAAGATGGTAATAATGGGTATTGTTGTTATTGTTATTAATTTAAGCAACACCCACCTTCGCAACTGTGAGCCTGAAACTACACACCACCCTTCTCAGCTAGAGGTTTCTTCTACAGCCTTGTGTTAGCAGTTCGCGCAAAAGAAGACCAAACCAATGTCGTCATGTTTATTTCTCCGGTCTCATTGGCCAATGGCGACAGCTCTGTAATTCCAGACAGTTTCCTAATTTCTTTGGAAGTTGTAGTTTTTATTACCCTTTCACACTCTCAAAGTAAAACCCCTGGATCAAAAAGGTTTGTTTTTGTTATATGTTTAACCGTCTGCATGTAATTGCATCAGTTCGAGATAATGCACCCTATTCAGATGAGCTGTTTCTTAAACTACTTTAAGAAATTTATCGCTGACTAATAAAATTTTAAATGCAATGTTAGTGTCGCCTCATTTTCAACAGAGCAACACAATTTTTATTTTGCTAAATGCGTTTGGCAAATGCAAATAACGCAGTGCAACTGTTCTTGTATTATTTTGCTTGAAAATATGGAACAAGGAAAAGTGATCGATATTAATCTGTTGTATCAGCGCCAGTTTGACAAAGGAGAATCTCGATATGTGTGTGGCTTTTAATGTCTCACTTCCTCAGTCCAGTGATAAAATGAAAACGCAGCTGACCCGTGATTCTAACCGGTCCCCTGCTAATGGTGCCGGTTATGGGCATCTGCTTTTCCATCTAACATGTTACGACACTCGACTTCCAACAGGGATCTGTGGCAAACGCCTGAGCGTGGTGTTATCTGTCACTTACGTCCGCTGCTGCCTCCTATTTAAGTAATATTGACTACCTTATTCGCAAATTTCAACAATCAGGCCACTTTTCTCTTCTTAAATGGTAAACTCCCCTTAATTGTAGCAAGAATAACCCTCAAAGGCAATAATATTTCCCATAACCGCGTGGGAAAATTATGCCTTTTGGTTTAGGTTTTGAATTTGAATCCCCCCTCCCCCAAGTCTGTCGGTCTTCTCAACACCACGGATTATGAGTGATATGGCAGATGTGTTGTGATAATGTATACTGAGTAATGTTGTCATAAACACGGGGATAGTATTCCACACATTTACAATTATAACATGGAGAACGGAATAAAAACGCAATACTTAAATCAAGTGTGACCGCACCTACTAGTTGACAACAGTAAGTGTAAATTTCAATTCATATTGTCCGTGCTTGCTTTTATAAGGATAAATATAACTTGGATGTATTTTATCTTTTATGCCTACAGTTAAACAGGCAAGGAGTAATTATGTAAAAGCTTTGAAACTGAATAACTAAATTTCAACCGAGAGAGAGAGAGAGAAATGAGAAAAGAAAAACAGGGAAAATGTATCTGTATGCTTATCTTAATCTGTTATATGTGATTGTTTTTTTTCTCATGAGTATGTTCAATAATTGTATATGTTATAAAGATATATATGCTCATTCAATATTCTAGTGGTCTGTATTTGCTTTGACAATATTCATATTTAGTCATGTCAATAAAGTTTCTTTGAATTTAAAAGAGAGAGAGAGAGAGAGAGAGAGAGAGAGAGCGCAAAAAAAAACCTTTTAATCTCCATGGACCATAGATACCAAGGTCACCGCAAAACATTTTGACCCCCTTGAAAAATATTACAAAAGATATTACATTATAATTTTTGACGGCCCCTGTCAGTCACAGGCCCTTGGAATCATCCTAAGTTTCCACCCCTCTACGGCACCCCTGAACACAATAATACAGCTACCATATACGTACAGTTGCACCGGTGGTACTGAAAAAACGGTGACAGCTGTTTCCTGTACTTGCTGACTCTGATCTCGTTACTAGACAAGCATCACTTTTCCTACTTCCAGTGTGGATTTATTACATTTACATGTACAGTTACACAGTGCTGTAAATGGAGCATGCAGCTTCCTGGGCAAACACCCTGTGAAAGGGTTTAATTAACGTAGCCGGTTACATAGGCGTCGGCATTTGCAGGCATTAAACGTACATGAAGAGAAAATATCCAAATGTATGTTTCATATTAAATTCAAATAAACAGGAAGGCCAGTCTTTTTTCAGGTCTTCATTCCAGTGGTGTAATTACGTACTTAATTAAACATCGCTTCTCTCATTTCACTCATATACTTGCTTGTAATGCCTTCCACACATACGTAGATATATTTGGTTTCATTTATCTCTCACTCACAGTCACAGAAATTAAATTCTCCGATGCAGCAGGTTGGAGAACATGACCCGCCTTTGTGCAGATGTGACTCTGTCACTGTATGATGACTTCACAGGCATCAGGAAGCCCTGTTCAGGAGCTGGCCTGATCCTTACCTGTGCTGCACTCATGCCTGTGTAAGATCCTGCTACGTGAATCACTGTTCTTGATGGCCTATTACTTGCATCCTGCACGTTGCCACATGCTGTTGAGACTGAGAACACATGCGTAAGTTGACCCCACCATAATGAAAAAAGACTTTTCCCTTCCCCCAACATCCTATTGCCTGCACTTACCTAAAAATATCAGCCGACTACTCAGGTAGAATGTTTTCATTTGAGGCCTGTTGAAAAGCTGAATGTTCAATCTTACTTACACAGTTCACAGAGGGGTCAGGACTCTTAAGTAGAGCAGCGCAGGTAAAGAAGAACATACGGCTCATACGGATCCCACCAGAAAACACGGGTTCAGATCTTACCATGGGCGGCGCTGACCTTGACAGAGAGAAGCAATAAAGTACACGGCTTCATACAATGATCTACTGCCATGCTGAATAACCGATTATGACCTATCCAGTCCGGGAAACGCTAGCAGCGATGCTGTCAGACTGACATCAGACTGTCTTATGTCAGTGATATGACGCTCGTGGTTGGATGATGCGCGCTATTTGCTGGTGTCTGCAGGTTTGTGACGAAAAGGCCGCGTTCACCGGAACACACCTTTTAAAAACTACTCTTCTTTAATTGGTAAATTAATAATGAAGATCACTAATGGCCTGGCTGACTTGTTTATGGGAATGCGTGATGAAGAAAGACCGGGCCATGAATATAAGAAAGCTTTTAGTGACAGACCATCCTGTTTGTGGTCTGGACTGGCAAGGGCCATTGATATATAAAAACCCACAGAGCTTTACTGGAATGACAAGCGTCATTCATATGTAATGGCAGGCTTTTTACCAAAATATCTTTGAGAAAAATAATAATATTATTAAACCTAGCAGTAGGGGTAGTACACTTTTGTAGTTAAGAAATTCTGTAGACATAGAGGAGTATGTCCTCCAGGTGCAGCAAAAATAGACTTAAAAACATGACTTTTTCAGTCTTTAATAGATGGAATCTCTATGTCAACACTAAGCAGAGTGAATGAGGTGACAATGGTTAATCTTGGGATTGAGTATGAGTCTGTGCAGTGAGGAGGAAGAAACTGCCTACAGTGCATTATCTTCAATGTAGAGCCTTCATCCCAGGCTGCCCATTTAGAGCATAATTAGAGATGGTTAAAAGAAAGACAGTCAGGAATGCCAGAGCCAGACTCCAGCAGACTGCACGCTGGGGGGTGCCTGTGTCCATCTTACATTCGGTATCCCCTGTGACAGCGAGGTGACACAGGCATATCAGTCACGCTCAGCTAAGGCTAAAAATAGCTCCACTCCTTTTGACAGGTTATGTTTTGTTTGCATCCTTGTGAATTTTCAGCACTGACTGCTGCTCGGGTTTAGCAGGCACCGCGGTGGAAGAAAAGCCCAGATCCAAATCCCAAACTGGATACTGTCCCACATTTAAAGCGACGAAATTTCATGCCATTCTTTTTCCGCATCGTCAACTCTTGCAGGAGAGCTCCATTTTCCAACGCAACCGGCGACGCCCGCCTGGGACGCTCCGTTGCCATGTTGCCACAACAACAGGCAGCAGGCGAGTTGGGATGGCAGCGGGCAGACAGGGAAAGGCGGCAGAGTTCTGTGTTGGGAATAGCATTCACACTGCCAAGGAGCTGCACGTCAGCTCAATAAGGTCAGATAGGTCTGTGCTGTAGCTTCATCCTTAACTTCAGTAATATCCAGAAAGATAAAGTAGCACATTGTGGATGGCTGTCCAATTTCTGTGCCTTTTTTATACAAACTCACACCAGGCTCCATCACACAAAAAATCCAGAGTGGTAACCTTGTGTCTAACGCAAGTTTAGTGGCACATGCTGTACATAGCTCATGGATTTTCTCAACAGGTCATCAGAGTACATGAACACGCTTGCAAAATATGAAACCTTTACGGCAAAATCAAAATTCCCATGGCATGTGTGAATAGCAATTATTCTGGTTTTTAACTTTTTTTTACCCTTGACAAATAACATCCCTTTCCTTGCTCTTGGCGTAGTGTTTGTGTAACTGGGTTTACTGCTCATTTGGAAAATTTGCAGTTAAAATCCATGGGGAAATGCACTTGTTACTGCGAAAATCGATAAAATAATTTGTAGTTGAAACACTGAGCGGCTTCATAGCTTTGCAACAATATAAAATGTAGAATGCCTTAATAAACAGTGGCTGCGTGAGCTTAATGTCTCAGAGTGCTGTTCTGGATCCGAGGTTCCGACTTAGGGACAGATGGTCGTGGGCCACAGAACCTAACCTAAGCATCTGTCACTAACATTATTGCAGAAAGTAACTGCTGGTTTATGCAAGGTCCAGTGCATGTGGATCAGCCTCTATTAAAGGGCATGGCATCTCCACCAATCAGCCGACAGACTGGAGAGAGGCATGGTGATGGCCTCTCCACCCATCACTCCAGGAACAACAGAAGATGATGCCACAGGATGTGCAAAGGCAACAACAGAGCAGGAAGGGGGCTTCCTCTTTAAGGGATTTGGTTTTTCGGAATACACTCACCCTCGTGTTGGAGGCAGCCCAGCAGGTTGAGCACTGGTCTTTATACAAAAGGATTAGCTGCAGCTTTTATAGTGCAACTTTGGAAGACAGACTTCATTATGATGTTATAACACTGACCAAGACTACACAAGGATGTTACAACATGAAATACCTTAAAGCACATTAATAAAATGTGCATCCACACATTTTCTTGTTGAAACATCAGGGGGAAGCTGAACACATAAAGTAGGGTTTTGTGTGGTATATAGATTATTCCTATAATAATAAAGGATCCCAGGAAAAATAAAAATAAAAAGGACAAATACTGTATTATTGATGCACATTATGTACAGTAACATAGGAGATAATGATTCTTTTAGACAAAGCAGACTCTGGAAGCCAAAAATTTCTCGCCGTATCTGGGTCTGGTTTCCATAGCAACAGTGCGAGCAGACTTAAATTCAGACAGCCAGCCTGCTGTGTTTGGCGCTATCGGTGGTTACCGTGAGAACACATCCTCTCCCATCTCTGTCCATCTTGTTCATGTTGCAGTGATTCCTGTCTGTAGGCCAGAGTCCAATACAATCCTCGTCTATTCGTTTGAGTCACCTGTTTAACACAGCCTTCCAGAACCCATTGGGTGTCCTCACAGATTTCAAGCCTTTCTCATGCCACCCACACACACAGACACACACACACACACACAACCGCTTATTCTAACATATTGCTGCTTTAAAAAAAAAAGGTGAATATTGAATTGCTCACAGTTCACGCTGTTAATTTATTGATCACTGGATTGGTGGAGCAGACAGCGTTGGACCCAGTGAGGAGCCCTCGTCCCTCACGTCTTCATGGTTGTGGGTTTGACTGTGGATGTCCATGCTCTGTGTGTGTGTGTGTGTGTGTGTGTGTGTGTGTGTGTGTGTGTGTGTGTGTGTGTGTGTGTGTGTGTGTGT
>JABJVR010049340.1:0-17141 GCA_025773905.1 Chitala chitala | reverse complement strand
GTCATTCAGATATACAGTCATTCTAACCTCCCATTCTGGAGCCTTCAGTCATTCAGATATACAGTCATTCTAACCTCCCATTCTGGAGCCTTCAGTCATTCAGATATACAGTCATTCTAACCTCACATTCTGGAAACTACAGTCATTTAAATATACAGTCATTCAAACCTCACATTCTGGAGCCTACAGTCATTGAAATATACAGTCATTCTAACCTCACATTCTGGAGTCTTCAGCCATTCAGATATACAGTCATTCAAACCTCACATTCTGGAGCCTACAGTCATTGAAATATACAGTCATTCTAACCTCACATTCTGGAAACTACAGTCATTTAAATATACAGTCATTCTAACCACACATTCTTCACACAAATTTTGAGTTAATTGATCAGCGTAACTTGATAAGCCTGTTTGATGGAATATGCCTAGTAATACATAGCAGCAATACACAATGAGTGAACACTAAATGTTACTCAGTTCACTTCTGGTAATCCCTCACTGATGGAGTGTGGAATCAAGGCTGTATAAGCAGCCCAGGTAAATGAATAACAGGTGATTTAGATCAGGACTATAGTGTGTATAATTGTAAAATAAGGGGTGTGGCTTTGTGGGCGGCATGTGTTTGTGTTTTTAAGCAGGGACGATCCATGGTCAGTAAGGCTTAGACTGTGACAGTTATTCAAATACACAGGTATCCACTGGTATGTGATTTTGTTAACTGCATAGTTCACTATAACGGTTCTTGGCTTTTGATGCTCAAATTTTCATATCTGATCTGTCCATCCATTTTCCATATCGCTTATCCTATACAGGGTTGCTGGGGGGCCTGGAGCCTGTCTGTGCTAGCTAAGAGCACATGGCAGTGGGACACCCTGAACAGGTCGCAACTTATCACAGGATACAATCACACACACACACACACACACACACACACACACACACACACACACACACACACACACACACACACACACACACAGAGTCATGTTAGGAAACCATGGAAATTTACAGTATCTAAACCAGAAACTCTCAATTTATCCAAAAACATCAAAATAAATAAATAAAATTTGGAAATAGCACGTGTAAACTTGGCTTTAATGTACCATTAGCATTTTTTTTTTACTTTTTGTCTCATGTAAATCATCAACTCTGTTTTAAATGCAGAGAAACAAAAGCAATTTTCTTCTTTTCTATGGGTGACTAGAGAAATTGCTCATTATTTTAGTTATAAAACATTTGTCTGTACTTATTGCTTTACCACTAATTTCATTACTGTGTGTAAAGTTTTTTGGTAAAATTCACAGACACATATTCATTACGCCTGATAATTATTTAACATTTGAGTCTGGTATTTGTGTTTGACGTTTTATACAGTATATAATGGTGAAATTACAGGTCACTCATCATATAGGTATTTTACAGTGCTTTAGTGATTTGGGATAATTCGTTTAGTTTTTTTTTTTTTTGTTTGTTTTTAATGGGCTGGGAACATATTTCCCATTTAATTGCAACATTTAATTGCACTGAGGGTAGACTTTTTGTTTGTTTTTATTGTCTTATTTCAGTGTATTTGTTATTTTAGTTTTTTGTATCTGATTTTATAATATGCTTGTTATTTTTAGGATTGTACAGCACGTTGGTCAGTGGTGTTGTGTTTAAATGTGCTCTAAAAAGAAAACTCACATCGACATTTAAAATAATTGAAATAATTTTTAAAATAATTGAAATAATTTTTTGAAATACATTTTTTCAATTTACTTTCCATTGTCAGAAATGAACATAAACTAGGGGATTCCCGAACATGTAAATATCTTTAAGAAACAAAACATACAAAACGTCAAACAGTTAGTAAGGGCTCAGAATGCTGTTTATACACAATGCTGGTGTAGTATGCATCGGAGTTGCAATCAATTTTTCAGAATATTTATTCATTATTAAATGTAGAAAAAGATTCCGTTTTAGCGTAAATAAAATCCCAATGAGACCATTTGGATGCTGTTGTACTATTTAGAGTTGTGCTTTAAATGAAATTCTACTAAAGATCACTAACTCCATAATGTGCATGCATGTGTGCAGATGCGTAAGTGAATGTGCTTTATTGCGCGATATACACATACAATTGAAAAACAGAGCAATCGATTGCAGTTACTACAAAATAATGCAAGCAGACATTAGAAGCGCAATGCAATAAAATAAGATGTAATTATACTCCATTTTTTAATATGGATTGCTTCTTACATATAAATGAGACTATTACATTTTAATAGATTCATTAACATTCTTCTGTATACAAAAAATAATTAAACATTTCTCAGTGCTGCATTGCTTGGCTTTTAAATTAACGTCTCAGTGAAATGCAAAATTTACAAACCCTGATTAAACATAATCAGACCTGATGCTAAAACATTCTCGGACAAAGTGCTATGGGTGAGTCTGTTATTGGTGTGATAAAGTGGCCCTTGCAGCAGAGCGCTTAAGCATGAAGCATTATGGCCATTTCCAGTCAGGAAAGTGCACTGACCCCATTATCTGTATAATCCCATGTTTGTGTCTGAGCCAGTGCTTCTTTGTGCTGACTACTGGAACAAACTTAGGCCACTCATACCATAGGCCCTGGTACCATTCCCCTGGTTTGGTTCAAACAGATTTGTGGGGGAATGCTGCACAGAAGCTGAGCTATCATGTTCTGACATGTTTTGTCTTGTGAAAACATTCCCAGGTCCCTGGCCATTGATAACACACGTGGTCAGGGCTGAATGCATTATAAGATCCAGGGACCCTGCATGTTATGGGGCCCGTATGCTAAATAAAATAACTAAACTAATTACAATGGCAGTTCAAAGGATGTTATTATTACTTTTTTTTCTTCTCTGTGTTTGCCAGCGGCTACTTGGGTATCTGAATTCCAACCAGGGGACCTAAAATTTTTATCCAGTTCTTTTCAAAAATTGTAAGCAGTTCCCATCAGAGTGCTCTTCTGCACCTCTTGGGTTGTTTGGCACCTGGGAATCTCTTTCAGCTTCTTTTGAAATAATCTTTTGATGGTACTAAAGGCTGCAACCACCACACAGGCACAACTCTGGTCTTGGCTGATCTCATTCTCTAGATCTTTATATTTGCTCAGGTTTTCAGCTTCTTTGAGTATGATGTTATTGTTATCTGCGATTGTTACACTGATCTGCATGTTAAGGACCACAAAGTCCGAACAATTGCCTGAGATGGCATGGCAGGGCATAGTTTGCACTGCCATATCCCAACTTATAGAAGTGTTACCAAAGTTGACAACAGCTTCTGGACCATGCTCACGCCATTTCTCAGGCATTTGTCTACCTATTTCACTGCTGATCTTTCAATGCAAATAGCTGGTGACCTTGTACCAATTTGTGCATACAGATAGAGCCAACATTGTTCTGCCAGCGACAAGAATGCTAATGGTTTCCTGTGCTTTGCTGCATATCCTACACTTACTGTTGACTGGCTGCTTCAAGACGCTCAGCTGGCGATATCAGATGCTAAGTGCCTGGTCCTGCAATGATTAAGCTTTCAGTCTCTCCCTTGCGCCCAGAGCTGCCAAGCCATGCCACACTTTCACTTTTTTCAACAAATGATCTGTCTAGGCTTGGGAAGAACTGAGTTGTTCAATCTGTAAAGATCATTCTCAGCGGTTACTGTGACATCAAAAGAGCAAACTGAAAAAACTATCTTGATGATTACTTTGTGACCTCACTAGAGTAATCTGAAAAGAACATTAAGGTCATTACTTTGTAACCTCACAAACCAAACTGCAAAAAGCATTCTTGATGGTTATTTGTTGACCTCACAACAGCAAACTTTCAACAGCATTGTAAGTGGTTTCCGTGACCTCACAAGATAAAACTGAAAAAAGCATTATCGGTGGTTATTTTATGACCTCACAATGACAAACTTTAAACAGAATTTTCAGTGGTTACTTTATGATTTCACACGAGTAAACTATAAAGAGCATTCTTCTTGGATACTGTGACTTCACAAAGCAAACTATAAAAAGCAATCTTGGTAGCTACTTCATAACCTGACAAGAGCGAACTGAAAATAGCAATCTTGGTGGTTACTTTGTGACCTCACAATAGCAAACCTATTTTGCAAACATTGCATAATTATCACCGGTTATGTGACTTCACAGGAGCACGCTAAAAAAGACCACTTTTATTGATTAATTTTTGACCTCACAAAAGGAAACATTTTTCAGGATTCTCATTGGTTTTTGTGACCTCACAAGAGCAAACTTAAAAAAACATTCTTAGTGGTTACTTTGTGACCTCACAAGAACAAACTGTAAACAGCATTCTCAGTGGTTACTTTGTGACTGCACACAAGCAAATTGTCAAGAGCGTTGTCATTGGTGACTGTCACCTCACAAGAGCAAACTGGAAAAAGGATCCTTTGTGGTAAGTTTCTGACTTCACAATATCTAACTTTCAACTGCATTCTCAGTCATTTCTGTGACCTCACAAGAGCAAACTGAAGCGTTCTAGGTGTTTACTTTATGACCTCACCAGCTTTCAATACTCACTGGTTACTCAGTGGTTACTCTGACCTCACTACAGGAAACTGAAAAGTGTATTGTTGGTGGTTTCTTTGTGACCTACCTCTCACTTTCGATGTATGTTGGTTATAAATCTCAGTTTCAAAGATTGCTCGGTGGGCTGTACTGACAATTATTTGTTCTTCATTTACTTTGCCATGGCTATCAGGGAATAGTTTACTTCACCAGCCTCGTGATTCCTCATGATCTTGATGAACTGAACTTGGCTGAGCTCAATGTAATCTCTCAAGCTAACAGTGCCAGTCTTGTATGCAAAGATCAGTTCAATGAGTCCACAGCCTCTATTTCATTTCTTAATATACAGTCGGTATACATCTGCTATTGGATGATGAAGCCCATACATGGGCAAAAGCTTTCTTGTCTTTGTGTCCCTCCTTTCAATCATCCAGTTGAAGATCCAAAAACTGTACATAGGAACTGATTTTGCCAGGCTGTTGATGGCAGAGATCTTGTTCTTAGAGTTGGGCTCAGACTTCATACCAAGATTCCATGCCAAAACCCACCCACTCACTCCTGAAAAGGTTGTTCATTGAGGATTTCATTCAGTGGGTGGTACAACTTCGTTGTGTCCTCATAGAAGAAGCTATTCTGGTGGTCATGCTCACTTTCCTTGTGAACTTTCTGGGCTTTTGTCTGAAGCTTCATCTTGATTACTTGCTCAGGTTTGATGATGTTTTTTATGTCTGCCTGATGCTTGTGATAGATGCTTATGGCCTTGGTATGTTTGGTTGTTACTCTTTTCTTCTGTTCACAAAGAATGCAGAGACACCTCATTGGTTTTGCATCTTGGTTCTTCTCTTAGCTGTGCAGCCCTCTCTTTGACCCCACTAATGTTAACTGCTGTGGTTGTGTATATTGGTTCACTGATGTCTGAGAGGTTAAGATGTTCATTCTTGGTACCATTCTTGGTACCAGGGCCTGGTTCGCGGACTTGATACTCTTGCAGACTGCCTTGTTAAGGCACACCTTGTTTAGACTCTTGTGGTGTTTGAAGCTGTTTGGAGTGGATTCTCAGATGTTTTGCAGCTGTTGGTTTACATGTCTCTAAATGCTTCACTTTCAGCATTCTCATTGCCCTTTGAAGAGACTTCTGTTTCAGGAATTAGTGCTTCAGGGTCAGCAGCTGGACGTGTTATCTCAGATATTTGAAATGTCATGTTTTTCTGCATTTGGAAATCTGCCAAGATCTGCTCCAGCTTGATGTCTGTGAGTTTTATGGTCTTGATTAACCATCTTCTGGAGTTTGCATTGATAGTCATAAAAATGTTCTGACCACACCAGATTGTGTATGTGCCCTTTACTCTTCCACATTGTTGTCCTTGGCATAGTAGAAGGAACTCCTCACATCCATGTATTGTCACTTTGTCTGCTGACTTTTGGTCCTTGCTTTTTGGTGAGTGGAGTCAGTCTAGAAAATCTTAGTCTAAAATTTTAATTTTCTATTATCCACAAATAATATTTTTAAATTTGCCCAGATTATAGACCTGTAAAATGAAATGTACAATAAGCAATCATCAGCAGCATCAGTTATACAGAAACAGTGATTCTACAGTATAGTATAAGCTTTTAAATCATGTATGCTTTATATTTGTTATGAAAAGTAAGGCGGAGGTGAGGTCCAAGGGTAGAAAGGGAGGTTTATTGCAAGATAAGGCAAGACAAGGCTACAAGGAGAAGGAGTGCAATACACAACTACCAGGCATCTAGGGGAATACAAAGCACCATGACCACTACACATGGCTACACTACAATATCCAGAAAAAAAAATAACACAAGAGGAGTGCTTAAATAAAGAAAACGGAAATGGAACATTGATGGAAATCACTAATGACATTACTACAATGACTCAAACAGAAACAGGGAAGGGTGACACTTAGAGGACAGAGGGAGACATGACAAGCCAGGGCATGACAGTTTTTCTGTCTAAGCTAAGGTAAAATAGCTTTTATATTTAAAGAACTGGCACATGAATTAATACTGAAACATTTTCAACTCAAATTAATATACTGTTGAAACAAACATTAAAATAAAAAAAAATGCATCACTAGATTTATTACTGTATGTATACTGTAAAACACAGGCTAATGGCTTTTATTTTCTGACACAAAACAAATGATAAATGCACTCAAAGTCAGTGTGTTTCCAACAACACCTGAAGGGTGAACAAACAGGGGGCAGTAGTCCCCTTATGTGCTGTAGTTGTCAGCCAGTTATGAGAGATTATGAAAGGGGTCATTATGCAAGAAACACTCCCAATACTCTGAAAAGGAGCCCAAATGTGCTGTTACTGTGTAGTAATACTGGTTTCCAGAGTTTTTCAGGAAAGCAACGGCTCTTCCACTGGTTAACCCTCATCTTATTCAACACCAGGTTGTGTATGAGGACAAGTCTCCTCTTCTTCCCTGTTGTGTAGGATGTCCTCTGGACTGTTAAGAGACTGGCAGTGTGTGCAGTTACATGTGTGAGCTGGAAAGG
Source organism: Chitala chitala (assembly GCA_025773905.1). Classification (NCBI taxonomy): domain Eukaryota; kingdom Metazoa; phylum Chordata; class Actinopteri; order Osteoglossiformes; family Notopteridae; genus Chitala; species Chitala chitala. Next base: position 10,079 of record JABJVR010049340.1, on the reverse strand, counting down.
TGAATCTGATCTAAAGGCCAGACACAGTGATGTTAATACACCAGCTCAACAGACACCGGGCGTTCAGTACACACTACTGCCTTTTAATTCACGTCAGTTCCTCCACCAAAAATCTGTGTTCAAAGGCTGAAATGTTTTACCTTTGTTAAAGGACCATGGAAAATTAATTTAAACTTCATCACAGATAGTTTTTTCTTTCTTCATTAAATATTTACTTCAAAAAATATTTAATCAAAACCTATAAACCCAAACACTATCGCTCAAATGGGAACAATTAAAACATTGAAAAAAACGCACATATCCAATAAACAACAGAACAAAGTAAAAAAAACAGACTATTAATGTCCTTACAGAAGGTACAAAACAGTTATTTTCTTTTATAGTTTTCATGGATAATGTCAACTGAAATACTACAGACAGTTATTTTCAAGATTACAAAAATACATCTTCCACAAAAATATAAACACAAATCTGTTAAGTAAATAAACTGAAAGAAGATAATTGCTCACAAAAAGCACAAGTTAGTTTATAAATGTGCAACTAAAAAGCTTGAGAAAAGTTTTTTGTTTTGTTTGTTTGTTTCATTCCATATTTCCTGCAATTTGAAAATGTCTGTTGTCTTAATCTAATGTTACTGTACGTATAAAAGATTAAAATATTTAAATATATTAACACATATTATATCCTATATAAACATGGAAAAACATGTGTACAGTGCCATATTTTCCCCTACATATAAAATAAATGCATATATAAACATAGAGGTATAGAAGGTATAGTTCAGTGAATCTCAATGTAATCCTCTAGGTTTCCTTGAGGAATTTAAGGAACAGCATCTGATATGGTGAAACTACTAATTGCCCAATGAATATTATTGTAACATCAATGGCTTTTAACCACAGGTTTCAAGCATACCACTAAAATTGTTACCAGACATATTGTGCATATTGCAATTTATCTGTTTAGCTATGATTTTTCTAAGCTTGCAAAAAAATGGATATAAAACTGTCCAGTACTGCATGTCCAGCATTTGCCAGTGGGCCAAAATCAATGTCTTCTTTGGTATTTACTGTATTCCCTATAGCAGTGAGTGCTCACACTTGGCACTGACATTCTGTATCATTTCCAACACTCAGGAATGTCAAGGTATTTGCTCTTGCTCTGAGTTAATGGTGTCAATTTGTTGAGCTGATATTACTGTTGGAGAATATCCAGTAGGCTGTTCTTGAACAGTCTCAGTTTTCCAGGGCTGACAAGGTGCTGGAGTATATAAGGTCCTAAAGAAAATATTTAGGCTTTACTGAGAAATTGTTTAGAAAAATTTAACAAGTCTTCCAGGGTTTAGGTAGGACAGAGTTTATGGGAACTCTTCAGAGATAGTCCACATTTAAAATTTTGATGAGACATAAGAGAACAGAAGTTCTGGATCCTAGTTACAAAGCGATCAAGTTTATTATCAGGTGCTAATGACAGGGAGTGACAGTTACCCCCTCTCTATGGGCAACTCCCAGAGCCCAACAGGGTCAACCCCACAGCCTGGGTGCGGGGAGATCAAGGTGGACCCTATGGAAGAAAACAATCAAGGCAAGGTCAAGGGTATACGAGGAGGGCACCCAGGACTGGTCCTCAGGACCATACCCCTCCGAGTCCACAAGGCACTAGAGATGACTACCTCTCCTGCAAGATCTCAAGAAAGCAGAGACTCTGTGTTGCCTACATCATAGTGGCATTCAGCAGGAGAAAGTTTCCTAGAATAAAAGGCATGGGGGATGTAGTTTACCAGGTTGTCCCTGACGTTGGGATGGACTGCTCCCACCCCAGCCTCCAAAGCATCGATTTCCACCACAAGCAGGAGACTGGGGTCTGGCTGTTTTAGGATGAGTACTGAAGTGAAGCACTGCTTTAACTGGAGAAATGTACCTCTCACTGTGTCAGTGAACTGAATTCTTCTGGGCATGCCCTGGAGAAGAGAGGTAAGGGGATCTGCAACTGAACTAAAACTGTGAATAAATTGCCTGTAGACATTTTCAAAGCAGAGGAATCTCTGCAGTTGAGGTTCTGGCCATTCTGTAACTGCTCAAACCTTAACTGGGTCCATCCGAATACTTTTGGAGTTAAACATCCATTAACCTAGTAACTAGATTGTCTCCTTGTTAAACTCTCCAATTTGATGAACAGTTGGTGCTCTCAAAGCCTCTGAAGGACCTGGCAGACCTGTGAAACATGGACATCTGAGGAGGATGAATAGATCAGGATGTTATTAAGATAAGTCATCACAAAGCAGTTAATCATGTTAGGGAGAACAACATTGATGAATGACTGGAAAACAGCCAGACTATTGTGCATCCCGAAGGGCATGACATGGTACTTGTAGTACCTTCCAATGGTCAAAAATGTTTTCTTCCATTCACCGCCCTAATGAATGCAGATGTGATTGTAAACACTCCTTAAGTGTAGTTTATTGAAGACTGTGGTAGATGAAAGCTGTTCCAGGGCCGAAGGTACAAGGGGTAGAGGGTAGGCTATTCTCTTGGTGATCTTATTTAGCTCACAATAATTTATGCACGGGCACACTCAGCCAACCTTCTCAATCACAGAAAGAAACTGGATGTGGTGGGAGACGGTGACAGATGGATATCTACTTGCTCCAGCCCCTCCTGTATGTATTCTTCCATTGCTGTTTCTTCAGATTCTAATAAGGGGAACAGCTACCCTCTGGGTAGAGGAACCCCCTCGATTAGGTCAATGGCACAATCATACCTGCGATGTGGAGGTAGAGTGGAAGCTTAGGATTTACTGAACACAGCTGTATTCTGGGGGTGGAAACTTGATCATTTCAAAAAGAGGGCCCTGTATTGAAGAGACACAACAATGAAGAGCTAGGAGTTTCATGCAGTGGGTCTTACACCATGGACTACAGATAGCTAGTTCCTTCCTTCACCAGCTGATGAATAGGTTATGCTGCTCTAGCCATGGGAAATGAAGAACAATTGGTTCCTGTGCAGTTTTATGAAGAAAGACCTGCAGCCATTCCTGGTGAGTAATACCAGTCTGAAGCATACATAGCATGGTTTGGCATGTAACGTTCCTGAAAAGAGAGAGGCCCCATCAACCAAGGTATCACAGAGAGGGGTAGATAAAGGTTCTGACAGAATAGCATACCTGGCTGTAAAAGTCAAATCCAAGAAGCTTCCTGCTGCACCAGAATCTAAAAGGACTGCGGAGTGAACTAGGCCAAGCAATCTGATCTGCCTGTTATCTGAGAAGGGCTTTGTACTCTTCGGGATCTATGGGTAGCAAAATATTTCATGATGAAATAGAGAGGGAACAGGAGTACTGCATCCTATTCACAGAGCGATCAAGTTTATTACTAATTACAGACAAAGTAGGGGTTAAGAGGCAAAGATCAGTTCTAGTGGTACAAGCAATGGGTTGAAAGTCCGTGGAGATCCATCCTAAATAAGGACATGAGGAGGTCGAGACAGAGGGATGGTCAACAAACAGGACAAGAAGGAACAAAGAGGAGAACAGACAGAAGACAAGAGTTTCAATAACTCCTCAGGAGTCCACATGACAGCACAACACTTCGCAATAGATTGTACTTGAAGTGGCTATTGTGGCCTCGTATGATCCGTCGCAATTGGCAGGTACTAATGATGGGGCCTGACAATAATAAATCAAGAAATTTGATGTGGCTTTTTATATTGCGAGACATTTTAACATTGACAATCCAAAGACTAAAATTATGTTGAAAATTCACAAGTCAGAATGGTTCAAGGCATCATTTATGTGGTGTATGGTAATAATGCTTCTTGTATCTTTCCCTTTAAATGTGGCACAGAGGTTTTTGACTACAGTAGAAAGTTTACTATATAGAATATATAACAACTGGGAGAACACAATTAATATACATCCCTACAACGTTAGCAGGAACCACAGCACACAGAGGTACTTTGGTATTTTAGAAAAAGAAGCAGTTAGTATTTTACATAAGGAAGTAGTTTTCTCATTAAATTATTTTTATACGTTTCATTGTAATGTGGGATAGATATAGCCATTAGTGCTGGTTACTGTAAAAGAGTCAAGGGACTATTACCGGTTGAAATAGGTTGTGTCTGTTCGAATCAACCTGCAGAACAAAACAAACAGGCACTGGGTTGATGAATAATGCTTTTGCCAGAATAACCTTGACATTCTCACTCTGTGTAATTACCAGTCACCATACATGTCACGTTTTCATTTAGTCTTGCTAACATGTCATAAGTTGGGTTTAGATTTTTCAGATCTTTTCAATGATAACATGAATTATTTCCTTGTATTTGTTCCGAATCCTTACATTTCCTGAAATTAAATTAAATCTTTACATTTCCTGGATTCAATCAGTGTACACTTTAGTACCGAGATTAAAAAATGTATCAAAAAAAGTACCAAAAACAGCATTTCCTCAGATTTCCTCTCACTGATTTTTTTACTCATGACTGCACACATTGAAAAAGTAAAGCAAAACTTAATATAAAGTCTCCACACATTTAGCAAAGAGATAAACACAAACATGGCTGAACAGTAACACCAAATACACCTCCTGCTCAAGTTAAGACTAAGAAGATTGAACTACTGTTACACATATTAGAATATATGGGTACATGTAATTTGTCCAAGTAATCATTAAAGCTTTCTAGTCTACAATTCAGAAAAACAGCAACTTTTCCTTAAAGGAAAAAGAGTTTGAAAGGTTATTTATGGTAAAAGTGCATCAAAGTGGCTCTCATCTGCAATCCTAGTGCAGTTGGGCCCTTTTTTTTTTTTTTTTTAGAAAAGGTCCATGTGGTGACCCTTGAGACAGTAAATCCAGATGAGAGCTACTTGGATGGGTGAGGAGTTGAAAGGTCACACAATATAAAGATGTATGTGTTCCGTCACTCTGTTCAAATTGGTACCCAATGTCAAGCAAACACGGTTTGGTCACAGGTCTATGAAAACAAATATATTAAAACTATCTACATTTCTGAAATGATTACTCTAAAATTATACAGAAATGGGGTGAGGGTGTGAAGGGGTCAACAACCCCGGGAAAAAATTATTGAGAGGTTTCCAAAACTTCTGAAATTCTACAATACTTTGTCTGTATAATAAATGTTGCAAGGTGCCATGTTTTGCATATATAAAACACTGTTTTTGCAAATCAGATTGTGGGACAGGACAATTGGTTGAATAAAAGCACGTCGATCTCTCTGGCTGGTAAAATGGGAACTCTGAATATTTGTTCATGATTACAGCTCACCAGCACCCTTATCTGATTGTTGTGATAGCTTAACACTGGATATTTATGTCACCATTACACTACATTCATTAGCATAGTGTAGATTAATGAGTTTATTAAACATATAGTTATTTAAAACAAGCATATAGGGACTCTGTCATATATAAACAACCGTTTGTGTTTTCACCTTAATCAACATGAGATGCCAGTAACCCTGACTAACGCTTGTAGTTTCATACGTATTGTTAAATATTAAAAACAATGCCTGCCATGGCTGTTTGCACATCTTTCAGGAATGCAGCATCTTAACCTGTACATTTTGAGGGTCAGCTGTTCAACAGCATTACATTAAATATGTATCATTTGAATGTGGGTAAGTACCAGACACAGGAAATTACGAGATGTAATTGTAGCTGCTTAGGCCCATGAGACGAGACTAATTATATGGAATTGAAATTCTAGGCTGGAACTGGTAAAGACAGCAGAGTGCTGAGGAAGGAGCTCAGTGGGAAAGAGCACAGCTGTGTGTGTGTGTGCGTGTGTGTGTGTGTGTGTGTGTGCACGTGTGTGTGCACGTGTGTGCATGTGTGTGCATGTGTGTGAGTGTCATTTTCAAAAGTCAGAGAGAGATGATAGTGACAGGGAAGTGAGAGGAACAGAAGCATCATGATCAGACAGGACACCTCAGGTACCTCAGTGACCTCCACTGGTGACAGCATTGAAGCCAGGAGTAGAGTAGGGGATGACGCAGGTGAGCAAAGACAGAGAGGGTGGCTGTGAGAGCAGGTGGGCAGCTTCACACTTCACAAGTAAGGGGTGAGCTGTGCTTCATCATCTGAACACGTCTTTGGTCGAGTAACTGCTGTGCATCTGTGACTGCTTTCAAGGCAGGCCTTTGGACAGTGGCCGAATGAACGCGGTTTGAGTGATGGCTGACAGTAAATCACAATGTAGCAGCAAACTAGAGGACAACATGAAGAGCCCAGGCTCTAGCCAGCCGAAATGGGATGATTTTCACTGTGGACATGGTTCACACTGCAGCAGTCGGCTGATAAGATGTGCTTGTCCTCTGTTCAAGCCTTCTCTTATGGTTGTCCCCTGGAGAGCCGACATTCCAAATAGTCGCATTTGTGTAACTGGAGAGGCACCGATTAGGTGTCAAACTCACAGCACACATCTCAATTCGCGCAACTTACAAAGCTAGGGCATTAATGCGTTATAAAAAGGGGCCAAGTCCACGGTTCAGGCAGCTTGTCACTGTGTTGAGCCCACAAATGTGCAATGAGCTATATTACACGTACATGGTGTGCAGCTAATGCTGCACATCACATAAGGTATTCAGGTATTCAAGTCTTATCAGTTATCGAGAGACCTTTAGCTAAAGCACATCACCGGATCAATACAACTCACTGGCCAAAAGATCAAACGACTGTAGGAGTAATGTTGGACTCGTTAGCCCTTAATACTGATTTTATCAATGAGGATGGCAAAATACAAAATAGTAAAAGTCAATATAAACACGGCCTGGGCACATTATTTTCCTGACCTCTTTAATTTTGCTCATTTATCTCCCCTGGCTTAAGAGCAGTATCAGTGGTAACTCTTTCCTGGCAGAAAATTAATCACAATAATTGAGAATGCAATCAATTTTTTGCTAAAGTTGTACTTTTTTCCTTGTCTTACTTGTACTCGTCTCCTCTCCCTGCGTGCACCATCCTTTCCTCATTCCACCTCTCTCCTACAATCCAAGCCAACATGTTGAGCAGATCTGGAGCTATCAAAAGGAGACATATTGTCATATCGAGCCACACATCTATCATGCTTTTGAGCTCTCAAAGAAAGCTCAGTGATCTCGATGCCCCTGTCAGTCAATTCATTATGGCTGAGGGTATTAAGAGCTAAAAGGCCATTAAATTTAAATGGAAAAGAAGAAGAAGGGCCTGAGGTTTAGGGGCTCTATTGATTAATTCGTTACCCGTATAAGTGGGCAATCAATTGCTCAGGCTCTCTGCTGTGCATATAAGTTCACTGGTGTAGGTATGACATGGCAGGGCATCTGCACACCTGTTCTAGGGTACTAGCAGAGGGCACTGAACAGCGATAACATGCCACATAATGTGTTCTACCCTTTACAAGTGGGTGTGCATCAATATGCTTCTTTCAGTGTTTCAGTTCTTTCAGTCTCAGGTTAGGATAGTGTGTTGAGAAGGTGGATGAAGTACTTTGAGGCTCTAATGAATGGACAAAATGAGAGCGAGAGAGAGAGAGAGAGAGAAGACTGGATGATGTGGGGATAGTGAATCAGGTAGTGTGGAGGATTAGCAAAGATGATGTCCATCCTGATGACATATCCATGAAGGCATGGAGATGTTTGAAAGAGATGGTAGTGGACCACTGAAGGCATGCAGATGATTGGTAGAGATGGCAGTGGACTTTTTAACTAGATTGTTTAATAAAATCTTGGCTAAGATTTGATGAGGCCTGAGGAGAAATGTACTGATACTGAAAATTTAAGAATAAGGGAGCTATCCAGAGCTGCAGCAACTACAAAGGCATAAACTTACTCAGCAATACTAGGAAGTTATGGGAAGGAGTAGTGGAAGCTACCCTATTTGAGAGGAGAGGTGACCATCACTGAACAGCAATATGGTTTCATGCCAAAAAAAGAGTTCTATGGATGCTACATTTGCTTTAAGAGTTTTTATGGAGAAGTATTGAGAATGCCAGAAGGGGAATTTAGAGAGAGCGAAAGATGTGCTTTTGCATGAGCAACTAGGGACTGACAGAGGAGCATGTGAAGGTGCTGTAGGATATGTATGAAAACAGTGTGACAGCGGTGAGATGTGTGGCTGGAATGACAGACTGGTTCAAGGTGAAAGTGAGATTGCAACAAGGATTATCTCTTAGCAACTTCTTGTTTGCAATGATGATGGACAGGTTGAAGGATGAGGTCAGACAGGAGTCTCCATGGACCATGATGTTCACGGATGACATTGTGATCTGTAGTGAGAGTAGGGAGCAGGTCGAAACAAGCCTGGAGAGGTGGAGGTACGCACTAGAAAGAAGGGGAATGAAAGTAAAGTGGTGCATAGACAAGAGGGATAGGAGTGATGTGTGACAGAACAGTAACTGTAAGTGTAAAAGGGAAAGTTTACAAGACAGTAGTGAGACCAGCTTACATTGTATGGTTTGGAGGCAGTAAGACTGACTAAAAGACCGGAGGCAGAGCTGGAGGTGGCACAGCTGAAGATACTGAAATACTTGTTGGGCGTGACGACGATGGACAGGTTTAAAAATGAGTATATCAGAGGGACAGTGCAAGTAGGATAGTTTGGAGACAGCGAGAGAGGCGAGATTGAGATGAGTTGGCTATGTGCAGAGGAGGGGTGTGAGGTATATTGAGAGAAAAATGCTGGGTGTGGAGCCGCCAGGCAGGACGAAAAGGAGAAGGCCAAGGAGGAGGTTTATGAATGCCGTGAGGGAGGACATGCAGGTGTTTAGTGTGACAGTGGAAGATACAGAGGACAGAGATAGAGAAAGATGATCTGCTATAGTGACCCCTAATAGAAGCAACAAAGGAAGAATGGTAGATGCTTCTTTCGGGGAGGAAAATGCAGTATAATGCATATACACCATACCATAAATTACACCTGTCACACCAATGTCCTTGCATTAACAAACCTTAAAATGTAACTTTAATTCAATTTTACAGCTATTTTACAGCTATCAATCATGAAAATCAGTTTATGTCCTGATGTTGAAAATCCTGAAATGTTGGAACATGTTTATATTCTGAATTGTGTTTATTTCGTATCATGTACTGTTCTGTGTTGCATTATGCATGCAATGAGAATTTATTTTGTATTGTGTTACGTATGTCATGGGACTGCAACTATAGTTTCATTTACAAAGGACAAGGACAATAAACTGCTGAATCTTGTTCATTGTCATCCCCAGCCTTTTGTGCCTCCTTGTTGTCCTCTAGGTGGTTGCCCCTCCTTGTATTTCATTGTAATTATGTCATTAGCGCTTTCTGTGTCTTGTTTTTCTGGTTACTATATAAGTGTCCCTCTTGTACTTGTCCCTTGCCGGTTAGTGTAGTGTGCAGCCTTGTAGAGTGAAGAGTTGAAGCAGAAGCACTGTGTTAGTCCCTTGCCTTGTTTATGCCTTGTAACCCCTTTGTACATTGCAATTTTTTCCCTTTGTTTTGAATAAACCTCCCTCTCTGCATTTGGAACTCGCTTCAGCCTGTCAGCTTTGTTACATTCATACAGTGTGCTGAGGTGGGTCATGCAACTGTATGATTACAAGGTTTGGCATGAACATAGTAAACTCTTACAGTCTTCCCCTAAAAGCAAATAACCTAAACACAAAGATTTCTTTAACATCTGTTTACATCATGTCGATACTGAAGCAAGTCTTGAATTATGCACTCAAGTCTTAATGAAGTTACATTGTAACAAGAATTGGATTTGTAGAAGTATTTAACATTCTATGAGTCACAAAAACTGATTTTACCAGTCTATGTAATAAATAATTATATTGTATTTCTTTTATTGAAAAAGGAAAATTTCAGTAATATCTCTAAAAAAGAAACTGAATTTTGGGTTGTCGTGTTTGCATTACCTCTAGTTTTACTAACCTACATAAACATTTGTGCCAATGATTGTGAAACATACTGACACCAAAATGCATTTTATTGTGTTCAGTTCATCCATCCATCCATTATCTTAACTGCTTAGCCCTGGTGAGGGTCACGGGGAAACCTGGAGCCCATCCCAGAGCACATAGGGCGCAGGGCAGGGGACACCAACCCACC
>JABJVR010049339.1:0-22153 GCA_025773905.1 Chitala chitala | reverse complement strand
TGGGAGGAAACCGGAGCACCCGGAGAAAACCCACCAAGCACAGGGAGAACATGCAAATTCCACGCACACAGACCCAAAGCGGGAATTGAACCTCAGGCCTGGAGGTGCACGGCGACAGTGCTAATGGTGGGTAATTATCAACAGGAAACTTTAACGTCCTCTATCTGTTCCAAAAGAACATAAGTTAAACAATCTTGAATACTGTGTCATTACCATCAACATTTGCAGTTACTTAATGGTTCTCTTATCATTCCAGGAAATTAATTGTGCCAATAATGCCCCTCCTTGTGACACCAGTAAAAAAAGTGTAGCGCACACATTTTTATAGAAAACAGCCCATTCAAAGTATGTGCCCTTAGACTGTGGAAGGAAATCAGACAGTCCAGACAGAGGAAACTCATGCATGCGTGAGGGCAGAAACTTCACACAGACAGCTGGAGCTTGAACTGAAGCCAAAATGCTAGGGGCAAGAGGCCACAGTGCTGTTCTCTGTGCCACTGCACTGCTCCTTATAATTCTCGGGTATTGTATACATTAGAAAGAGAAAGAGAGAGAGACAGAATGAAACATATTACCGCAAATGGGAGAAAGAAGACAGCATGTTGTGTGCACCTCATAAGTTCACCTGAGAGCGGTAACTGTACTGCTATCATTCTGTGAAGCAGAAGAGGTGGCTCTACGAGTGAGCTCATCATGTCAACAGTCCCAGAAACCCTACAGCTTTTCCAAAAAGTATTGAGTTACGAAAAACTGAAGCACGTTTTTTGTGAAATCCGCTCATACTTAGAGAACCACATTTGGCTGACAAAAAAGTTTTGACTGAGCGCACATCCACAATGTCAAAGCAAGGTTAATTTTCCCTTGGTAAAACACAAGCCACCATAACAATGATTACTGGCAGAGGTAACAGCTGAGATCTTTAAACAGGCACGAAAGTTACCGAAGGAATGCATCAGACAGTAAGTAACGTGAATGCAACAAAAGAAACACCCTGTTATACAATTCATCTCCATATTTTGTCTCCTAAAAACGACCTGGCTGACTGTACAGCAATCCTAAATTAAAATTTTCAGTAAACATGTTTTTGCCATAATGATTTTTTTTTTTTTTAACCAAATACATAGGTATCTGGGATTTAAAATCAATTTTTTGTGATACAACAGTTCTTAGGTTTTTATAACCAAATTTTGGTATTTGAACCAAGAATTTAACTATACTAAAATTTATCCAAAACGGGTCCACACAAAATTAAATCATGTGAAAAAAAATTGCATGTACCACCAGCTGTTTCTGATTAATTCCTTATCTTGTGTTTGCTCTGTACATTATATAAACATAAACAATGGAAACAAAAGCTATGCCTAACCAGTCAAACCACATCATCAGTTCTTCTATATTGGGGAGTACACTAACTGCTCTTAACAGCACATCCCTCTGTCTGTTTTTGTTTGCACTTAATAAAACAATTTTCGCTTATTTATTTTTAAATGCTTGTTGCTGTGTACTGGATTTAAGGAATGTAAAGCAATGTGCAGCAGCCAACTTGTCATGTTTAAATGCAAACTGCACAGAAACATAAAAAGCTGATGATTACAGGTGGATTGTTATATAGCTAGTTTACAGGGCTTTACTGATATTTTACAGAATTGGTTTTGGGTTTTTCAGACAGGATGATTCAGAATGCATTATGTTTCCATATTTTAATAACTGAACTATTCACATTTTTGTATTTAGATTTACGTGGGGTTTCAGGAATGAGTGGAGAATGTCAATACAAGGATTGCCTTGGTTTATATTTGTGCATCCAAAAGCCCACATTGACCTAACCGAACTCTTATTACAAACATTACAGCATGCTGGAGAGGGGCAACACCTCTCATTGTTGAGAAATAACAGTCTGAAAAGACCAGCAGGAAATGCTAATGTGCCTCACTCACACAACACATCACCAAGTCACATTCAAACCAGGAGCACAGCACAACACCTCTGCAATGCACAAACACAAGGCTAACTACCTAGCGACACAAGACCATATTTAAAGGCTTTTGGTCTGACTGAAGAACACTTAATATATGGCTGGATTGGTTGTCTAAAATAGCAACTAGGAAATCCCTTACTGGCAAAACTGTTTTGGTTGATTGCTATTTCTGCAGTATACTCGCAACAGAACAGCGTTTCTACCTGTCCTTGAGAACAATCAAACATTTTTAGCAGAAGTGAGGCTTCAAAAGCCCTGGATCATTCACCTTTCACCCAATATGAGGCTTAAAAAGTCCAGCTGGTTCTGGAGAGGAGGACTGCTGTTGTTCCATTAATGTTTATATAATGTTTTACATATGCTGTTATCTTCAATACACAGATGAGCAAGAATTATGTGTACCTGTTCCTCCTATCCTGTATAAGTAGTACTAAGGTATACCTGTACAGGTGGTTATCCACCTGTGTGTGGCCTTCTCACCGTATACCCTGGACGGTGCTCCTGAAAGCCCCTCGCCATTGGCCACCTCTGCTCTTAGCTGTGCAGATCAGTGTTCAAGTAGCAGGGATTCGCAGAGGCATGCTGACGAACTCAGCTCTTCAGAATGGTTCCCAAAGGCCACCCTTCCCACCCCATCTGACACAGAGCAGCTGAGAGACACTTTGTTCTGGGAAAAAATCAGTGATTCTAGCATCTGAGCCCCTACCAAGGATGATTGAATTCCGCCACAAAAGCATTTGTAAGCGAAATCCAGTCCTGTCAAAAGCAACCAACGTTCCCATATTTCCTCTGTGTTTGTCCCACTTTTCCCCATCTCTTCTCACAGTGTTTGTGTACTGCATTTGCTCTTGTAACACATCCCCCACCCTCCAAAAAATTTGATGTCAAGCAATTGAGACCAATGTTCTGAGCTGCGGTTGCCCAGCAACAGAACAAACTAAGAACCTGTATTAGCCACAACTCAGGCCCAGAGGCTCAGCGGTAGACCGGTGAATGTTCAGCACTGATGAACCTGCTTCGTTACTAATTAACCCTGCCAGGAAGCACCCTCCACAGCCCCAGGGACACCACACAGAGCCTAAAGGCCCTCCTTAACCTACATCTTTGCAAGTCAGAGGTTAACGTAGCCCTGGTGACAGAGCGCATCCTGGCACACACTGTGAGCACTTAGCACAAGTCAAAGGAAAGGAACTATAAAAACAGTCACATGCATTTTCAAATGCATCTAAATGTTTTGACTTGACAGAGGAAATGAAGGTTAACATAGCATAACAGAATGAAACAAATGTCATTTATAAACTGTAACTGTGCATATAATATATACATTACATAATACTACATTTTACTACTCGTGACGGTAAAGGCTTTGATAAATTTGTAGGACACTTGGCACATATTTGACAGATTCAGAGGTTACACATCAGGGCTCTAAAATCTGCATGTCCTACTACACAGATAACATCTTTTGGCATTGTAGTACCTGCATTTGGCTCATCCATGGAGAATGCCTTGTTCTCCACGAACATGTTCTGAGAGCTCTGCTCCTTCAGGATGGTCTCGTAGCCCACGCCCCTGGTAGGATAGATGTCATCCCCATAGCCGGGATCAGCTTCTCCCGGGTCTGTGAGGGAGCACACCTCGGGAATGACATGCAGGACCAGGAACACCCAGGCGTTTGCCACCAGTGCGATGGCCAGTGTGGGATCGTCCCAGCTGGGACTGCCTCTCCTCTCGTTCCCATAAACATACATGACAATCCAGACCACCCAGATGGCCACGGAGAGGAGGGCTGTCACCAGTACAAATGCGGCCCCTTTCCGCCACTCCCGATGACGACCTGACAGTGCGGGCATGGGTGCCACCACTGAGCCAAGCAGTAGCACCATGACATAGATGAGCGCCATGACAAAGTCCTGGTTGGCCACACGACATGGCACGGGTGTTTCATACGTGCCGTTAGCAGGAGACCGCACCACGGTGATGACCAGCCACTCTGTGTTGATGATCACCTCCACCAGCCAGAGAGTGAGCGAACCCAAGCACAGTGCCCAGCCGCGGGGCCCCCTGGCACCCCTTCGTCGTGCCAATGCGCTCATCCTCGCACCTTGCACCAGCAGGCAGGCGAAGCAGCCAGCAAACAGCACACCAAACAGGAAGCGGCGCGAGGCACATGTGGAAAAGTCCCGTCCCACCACAAAGGCAAAGACCAGACAGAATAAGCCCAGCGTGCACACAAGGAAGCCGGCCTGAAGGCCTGCGGAGCTTCGTCGGTCCGGGTCTGTGGCAAAGGGTAGGCTGGCCAAGAGGACCATAAACAGCAGCAGGGAAATCACCACACCCGCTGCTGCAAACGCCTCCACCACCACACCCCACACCGCTGCCAGATCACACAGGTTATAGTACAGGGAGGAGACAGCAGGGCCACAACCGTTGGGTGTGGAGTTGGACCCTTGGGCTTCCCCCAGAGAGCACAAGGAGGCCACCAGGGGCAGCAGCAGAAGCAAACAGCCGTGTCTCATGTTTGTACAGGCTTCTGTCATCACTACCTGCAGAAAGACAGACAGACAGACAGCACACACCTTACTGCTTTTACTCTACACCTGTTAACAACTTTTGGTAAAAACACAAAAGCAGATACATGTACTCCGTCCACTCATCTATTATCCAACCACCTATCTTTTGAAGGGTTGCAAGTGGTCTAAAGGCAATCCCAATTATTCTAGGACACAAGACAGGGCATACCCTGGGCAGGACACCAACCTATCATAAGGCACATGCATGCACACACAACACACAGAAATTTAGATTTCCAAGTCCACCATAATCCATATACAAAGAGATGAAAAATAGATTTTAAGTCATGGTTTTTATTTGGGAATTCCTTTTTTGTGGCTTGATGAAGCCAGGCCTGAACATGAGAGATAATTCAATACAGTCAAACTGTACTGGAGGTCACTCATAAGGATTTAAGTGTTTGATTATATTTTCCATTACTTAGCAGCTGAGACAACAGGTCAATCTGACAAATGACAGCCACGGAAATTAACAAGCCAGGTGTCATGGAGATGTGATGCATGAGATGACTGATATATGGGCCCTTTCCCCGATTCATTTCAGCATGTTGTCAGCTATTATCTCTAACACGTTAAATAGTCCATTATATTTCTGTGTAACTGAATGGCAAGAGTTTGTTCACAGAGTTTGTTTTATAGATTTATGATAACGTTACCATAAACATATAAAGGAAAAGCTTTTGTAGGTCACCCTATTTATTTTCTGCATCTTCCATATATGAGTAATATGACAATTATTAATGGTTTAAAGTTTTGATGTCTTCACTCCCGGAAGTGCTGTCATAGATACGCACAGCAATTCCTGCTCCTGTTTTGTACCATGTGAAGTTAGGGTCCTACTAAACTGACAGCAACAGACTTTCATTTTCAGGAGGACAAACTAGATGCAAGGGAAAAACCAATTAATCTCACCCAGCATTCTGCCTTTCTTCACAGATTCACTGATGATAAAACCATCTACCATGCAGTCGGAAAAAAAAATTCGATACGGGAGCTCTACAACTGAAAACAGGGCCCATATCAAACCATATCACATACATGTATTCAGGAAAGACAGTAGCAGGTATATATGACTATCTTTATTTGGGTATCACAAGAAGGGAACAAGTTTTACGTCATGGAAAACCAAAAGTCCTGAATAGATGCGTCTATGATCATGTATTTGTTTAGTAAAACCTTTTACAAACAAGATACATATAGCATACAAGTGTTTCTCACAGGCATTTGCACCTGGACCAACTGTATAACCATGCACCTGTGGCTAAAATGTCAACTGTGAGAGTGATTATTCATCAGATAAAAACACCACCCTTAAAAAAAACAGAGTGCGCACCAGAGGGAACCAGGAACTTCTCTGAACTACTGGAAAATAAGTTGTCTGTAGGAGAAGTTCAACAATATAGAATAGAACACACAATTTTTGTTTATTGAAGGTACAGATTAATGTACACACACACACACACACACACACACACACACACACAAAATGGATAGACGAAAATAACACTAACTGGATATGGTTCCAAATGCCTGTCAATGGGACTGCTGTGTGTTGGTAGAGCACGAATTAAGATAACTGCAAAGTATAACGTAACTAACAAACAGGGATTACTCTATTGACAATGTATAACCCACAGAAAGCAGATTTCAGATCTTCCACTTTAATGTTAAGCATAATCAACTTATTAATTGTATTACATGTTCAATGGTCACTCAAAACACACTTAACTCAGAGGAAACATATTAAACAGTCCATTGCTGTGACAAATAACAATACATAAATAGTAACATGATTAGAACTCACCAAACAAACTTACCACAAGATAGACATGAATATACACTATTTGTAACTTGATTTTAGTGCACTGGAGGACGCCTACACATTAATCACTGTTGCTGACAATTCGAACACAACGTTAATTATAACAACAACGGTAATAAAAATAAAATAAAGTAAAATGAAGACTGGGGGAAGGACGTTGCGCTGAAATTGCAAGCACAAACAACCCCAAAATTCAAGATCATAGACTTTGGTATGGACTGTGAGCCATGTCCTTGCCAATATTGGATTACCGAACTATCGCTTTCAATATTTTAGCGATCTTCAAAGTTTTTGACGTTAATATGGTTGGGTCCTGATTTGGATCCTAACAACACTGATACCAAACGCGCCTTTACAAAACATTCAGTGGTACGAAGTGCATGAAATCGAACGTCCGATGAAAGCACAGTATAATAACATAGAAACGCAAATGTGTCCGTTATTGTGGACGTGGTTGATTTTGTCTTTATTCAAGCTGAACCAGGTTTCTGTCGAAACTTAATTGCACTGATTTGGTTTAATGGATGTACTTCTAATAGGCTACAATTCAAATTAGACGTTATATTTAATAATCGAAATGTTACTTTACACTTCTATATATTGTAACGGCGCTGGCTAGCCATGACACAAACGCAGAAATGCGATTGCCAAACTTTTTATTTAACGTGTCCCGATAAGGACATTTGGGGCAGATCACAAAAAGGAACAATCACCCACACGCACACTCACACTAGGGATGCGGGGCAAAGGGTGTACACTCACACGCCCAAACACATTCAGGGTGGAACACAGCTAAATTATAAGGGTTACCGGGGAGGTGCATAATCGCCCTTCCCGGCTGCCGCCCATTGGTCACGGCACCGGGGTAACAATATTATGTTAGCGTATTTAGTAGTCATAACGAAATGAACAGCTGTAACCTGACTAAACAAGGACAAAACTGGTCTGAAAGAAGTCATCACCAGCATAGTTGAGACCCCTGACCAGTTACCTTTTGAAGAACGGAGCAAACTCAAACGCGCCTACCACAAAGTCATGGTTAGGTTGGTCAGTGTCGATTTGGAAACCTCAACATCAAGCCGAGGTTAAGTAACTCTGATGGTCAGTGGAAATACTCAAAAGGGGAAAATAACCTTTGAACATCCACTCACATTTAAATATCAATATCATTATACATTCATAAAACGTACAAGTTTAATTTTATTGAAACTGATGTAGCGTTTCCAGACCCACGCAATGCATAAGACGCTCGCACAAATAAGAAAAAGGGCGGCAACTTTATACAAGAGTACACTACATCCTCGGTGTGCTCTGAATACCCCTCACTATCTAGCGAATTAGACGCACCTCCATTTTGTAAGTCGCCCATCTGTTTTATCTCCCTCGGACCACGTTTTTTATTGACGCTTTGTGGGCGAATCAAAGTGCCCCACCTGCACAGCTCACCAATCACACGAAGGAGCGGCCCGACAAGTCGCGGAAAATCTCCTCCGCACCTTCGCAGGTGGATGATGTTTCCACTAATCCGTTGTTTTCGCTCATGCGGTGAAAACAAATACTTATATATTTATACCACTTTCGCTTAAAACAAAACTTTCAATACCTGCACTTAACTGACGTAGGTGTAACAACACTACTACTTTGTAAAACCAATAATGGTAACAACTTTTATTCATCTCCTAAAGTTACCTGAAACCACACCCAATGAGGATGTGCTCTAACTAAAATGCAGCGTCTACTTTTAAAATTTTCTTACGCATACGTCTAATATTTAAATGTAAAATATCGTTCCTTTAAAACTTATTTCTCACGAAATGAGCAGACGAGTTTAGTAGTGTTTTGTAATATTCACGTAAGAACAGTATGATTTTTGTTGCACTGCGTTATTAGTCTTCCCCGTGAACGTCTAAAAACTTAAATCAGGGGCTCCGCTATTTTTATACCAGATTTCTCATTTTCGTACTAAAGCGGGCGTCTTACCTGGTCACCACGTTTAATGATTTAGTCTTTCTCCGTTTTTGTTGTGACCGCAACTTGTCGACTCTCACCATAGATCCAGAAGGGCCGATTGTTTCTCAAGGTACACCAAAACTCATAAAATGTAAAAACCTTGAATTTTCACAAGTTATGCCAAAGTACTGCAAAATAATTTATGGGTGTGAGGTTTCCAATGATTTTCTCCAAAAGACGATTTAGGTGTTTTCAGACATATGTCGATGTATAATCGTGACACGTCGCATCTGCTCTCCCCCAGCGCTATCTTCGTTACTGCACCTGCTTTTCACCTCCCACCAAAACTTCAGCTCACTGTCACTCCACCCAAATACGCCAGCAGTCCATGCTTAAAGGCTTGTCGCCGTTTTTTCGTCTGTTCGCTGACTTCTGTTCAGATTTTGCGGTCTGCAAACACTTAAACACAACAGCAAGCTGTGAGACCGCAATAACACTAGGAGAACGTAATTGCGCAGGACACCTTTGAATATGTCCATCGGACTATGTATTATACAGTCATTTTGCTGTTGTCGTACTTAACCGAAGTGAATAATTGTTCGATTCTCTTTATTTATGCAGTCATGCAGCTACTGCTATGTCATTCTCACTTGGTACAGGGACCATACAGCTGCATATCAAAATTGTGAACAGCAGTTTTAGTCATTGACTTAATACGGTTAAACATAATTATCCACGTTTTTGATGTCTAGAAACAATCGTTAGACCTTAAAACGTAACCTCATGCTGGAACTTGAAAGCAACCGTTTGTCAGACTAGTTTTATTAATACCGACAGTATAATGATGTCTGCCAAGTGCACTCAGTATATATGCATTCACTAACATGATGGCACAGCGGTTTGCAGATGATATTGATGAGGCCGGCTATATTCTAATGATTTTATGGGACTATATATACAAATACGTTTGAAGGAGTCAACTGCGTATACCAAAATAATAAAGGTGCTTGACCTGAAATTTTTTTAGTAAATTAGTCAAAACTACATGTACAATATAATGAAGTCAAAGACGTGTGAGTACGTAAATAAGCGTGCAGTTTTATGTTGGCCAGTGGTAAAGTAAAATGCATTTAACATGCGAGTTTTTACAGAGGTGAAACCGTGTTAACGTCTGTCAATGTTTTACCACAGTTAACTTCAGTAGTGCAATGTGAAGTGTCGTTTCAGAGTAAAAACATGGCGAAAATAAGAATTTAGAGACATCTCCTGGGGAAATTTGGTATAACACTTCATGATTGGAAACAGGCAAGTTTATGTTCGTTACATGAAAATGATTTACTATTAAAACAAGTAATAAAAACAAAACTGCATCCGTTGTAAACAATTCATTAACAAATTACAAATGGGTGATGTCGTTTAAAGAACAATAGGAGGCAGGTTGGCGTGATTATCTGGGCCCTATAAAGTGCGCCAAAAGGTAGCGGGTAAACAATAATACGAACATCAGCTGAATTTCTGTACTTTATGTAAAACCAAAGCACTGACGTCCATTTAGATTGATTTTATGCTTAAGAATTGGCGGGGGCAGTTAATAGTAACTGTTGGGTTGCTGCCCCCCCCCCCCCCAAAAAAAGCTGTTTTTGCTTTTAGGCAGTGAAATTATATGTCAACCATAAAATATTATTTCTAGAAGTCTTAAAATATATAAATTGAAGGACTATATGGTGTGGATTCAACAACAATTGTTAAAAATAAATAAAATTGATTTTTGTTAATGTGATGGTAGGGTTACCAGACGTCCGGCAAAAGGAAGACGTGCTCCTTTTTGACATCAAAGATGTTGAAGATGCTGAGGTTTTCATTGGAAGTGATGAGAATTGGACAGGATTAAAAACAACCATATTAGGGGGACAGCACAGGTAGGATGTTTCGGAGACAAAGTGAGAGAGGTGAGACTTATATGGTTTGGACATGTGCAGAGAACGGATATAATTGTAAGTCTTTGTATATTGGTTTACATATATATTCGTATAACATATAACAGAACACAAAAGTGGCGACGTGTCATGTGTACATGGCCATGTTTTATTAAAACAGGGTCATACTAATTAATGCATTGAACACGCGTTTTGTGTTTGAGTGGCTTGAACCTCAAATTTGCCCTTTACAATAAAAGCATAGAGATGATGGCATGCAATTGTAGCCAGCAACACGGCCAAGTCAGTGATTGATGAAAGCTGAACATTTTCATATTTTAGGCCGATGCCTGTCGGACGGAAGGCTTCTTCTTCTTCTTTCAGCTGCTCCCTCTAGGGGTCGCCACAGTGGATCATATTTCCCCATGCCAACCAGTTCTCTGCAGCTTCCTCTGTCACCCCAGCGTCTTTCACAACTATCTATCTATCTATCTATCTATATATATATATATATATATATATATAGACACACACACATATAAATAATTGTGTTCTTTGTTTCTTTGTCCTCCTTTTTGACGGCATAGTAGCATGGTGGTTTGCGTGTGTGTGAGCCCGCCCTGTGGTGAGTTGGCACCCTGCCCTGGGTGTCCCCTGCCCTGCACCCTATGAGTCCTGTGATGGGACTCCAGGCTTCCTCTGACTCTTAACAGGATGAAGCGGTATAGAAGATGACTAACTGACTGGCCTCCTTTTTGACCTTTGGTGTCCTCCTTTGGATATGCAGGTATCTGGTAACCCTATGTGATGGTAGCTATATCAGTACATGAAAATGTATCTGGATCATTCAATTCACAGCTGTTACAGACACTCAAGTATGTATATATGAAACACATATACATGAAAAATACTGTAATTTAAAAAAATCTAATGACAAGTGACTAAGAACTAATGTTATGTGCTAGCGGTCAACAGGTAGCATTATTGTCTCATTCCTGTAGGCAGCTTTTTGTGTTTTTGTGTTTATATTGATTAGTGGCTCTAAATTGCCATTGTCACAAGTTTGTGTGTATGTGTGTCTAATGCTTGGCTGGTGGCCTAGCCAGGCTGTATTCTCCTTGTGCCCTGAGCAGCTACAGGACTCCAACCCTAATTTGGAAAAGTGATTTGAAAGTGAACATTGTTTTCTTAGTTTGACATTAACCCCCTTCAAATTCAAGGACAACCAGATGGCCTTGATTAAACTGAACAAGTTCGCTCCCTGGAATCAAGTTCAAGGGCTGTGCAGTGGAGGAATTTTAGATGAATGTTCTTCACTGGAGTGAAATGTTGAGTTAATGTGGGAAATATAGATGTCATTTTATGATAGTTTCCTGTGTTGGTGTCAGTGCTTGTTTAACCCCTAGCTTTCATTCTGTGGCTGCTGTGCACAATATCATAACATCTATGTGCTCTGTGCCTTTTGAGAAGGAGATTCAAGGCTTAACGCTAAAAAGGCTATCAATAAAAAACAAGTAACACTGAAGCTCCAAGGCCTATTAGGTCACATTGTTATGGGAAGAGAAGGTTCCTGCACTAGAGACTGTAACTAACTTTCATTATGGCTTGCGAGTTTGAGCTTGCGTGTGTGTGTGTGTGCGTGCGCATGCGTAAGTGAAGGTTGATGTGATCAGCGAATGGTGGCACTTCTTACATTTCAGTATAAATCAATGATGTGGGACACATCTGCACTGAGTCGGCACTGGTCATACTGCATGCTTCTATGTCTGACTTACCTGTCTACCCTATGGCCAGCACTGGGCAGCTTCTGCACCCTGGGAAACCACTAATCAAGCTCAAACTACTCTAGAATCACAGAAATGGTGACCACACTAGCCAATTCAACAACACTACTTGTGTTGATAGAAGTGAGTTCAGAAACACACCACTGCTCTACTGACTTTTGTTCACGATATAAGCAACATCACTTACACATTCAGTTTTACAAATTAACAGTATACTACAGAGCCAGCCCTTGGCATAGGCTGTACATGCAAATGTTATGGGTAGTGTCCATCCATAGGGTCAGCACTGGCACCCCAAATAAGGGAATTAGAAAAATTTTAAATCTTGCCTAGGGCACCAAATTGGTCAGGGCCAGCTCTGGAAGCATGGGAAATGCAGTTAACTTTGGACTCCTTTTGATTAACTTTTTTTCTACTATTTCCATTCCTCTTTGAGATGTCTTTCCCCCATTTTGTTCTTGTTTTTAAACCCTGGTTAATTTTGGATCTGAAGACCACTATCTGAAAATAAACGGAACTGATAGTTTCACACACATAAATCTAAACCAAATCAACATTGGACAAAACAGATTTCTCATTTTAATAGAAAAGTACATCTTTAAATGCATTATGAATGAAAAATGATTTGCACACACATTTCCTCTGTATATAAATGTGCTATTCAGAATACAAGTGGCATCAGAAACTTGTATTTAAAGCACAAAGATGTTTTATGAAGGAGAAGCAGCACACAATTCTTCAAAGGAGAGAAATTTGCAACCAAATGGTTCAGCAGAAAGATGTTTATGTTTTTGCAATAGTAAAATCTATTGTAGGGTTTTCTGGCAAGGTACATCAAGAACTGTTTCAGAATAAGACACCCAGGTGAATAAGTTACAGGTATACATTTCACAGGACAAATGACTAGACTCTGAATTATGAAATGTGCAAAATAAAGTTTGCGTCTGGGGTGCAAAGCAAGCTGAGGTAAATGTGTTTAGTCATCCAGTTAAATTGACAGAGTGTATGTGAAAACATACAGGTAGAGCAGGCAGGTAATACAGACTAGTGCATTACACATTAAGTACATGGAATTTATGAATAATCTGAAACAATGCATGTCAAATTCTGGTGTTAGCTAGATAAACGCAGACAGATATCAAACAGATAAAAGTAAAATATACATAGTACAAAGAAAATGGCAGTTGTTAAAAGTCAAACATTGAACAAGTATAACTATACCTTGCCATGGCAATGGGTTAGTCCACTCCTTCACTACATGAAGTGATAATAATTGTCAGGTTTTAAAAGGTTCTGTTTAGGACTAAAACTGAAGATTGTTCTCCTGGAAACTGCTGCGTCCCTGCTGTGTTAGAGTTACAAAACTAGAGCTACCAGTCACATAACATAAAAGGTATATAAACAGGGATTTTCAAAGTAAACAGTAAGTAAGTACAATAAATAAAATATGCTATTATAGCTAACCAGGCAAGGTCTGAAGTAATATCCAGGTTTACAAATTATATGTAAGGTATGTTATGTGGTTGGGTGGTACAGTGGCGTGCTGGTTAGCACTGTCGCCTCGCACCTCCAGGGCTGGGATTTGATTCCCGCCTTCGGTCTGTGTGTGTGTGGAGTTTGCATGTTCTCCCTGTTCTTGGTGGGTTTTCTCCGGGTTCTCCTGTTTCCTCCCACAGTCCAAAGACGTGGGTTAGGTTGATTGGTGTCTCCAAAATTGCCTGTAGTGTGTGTGTGCCCTGTGGTGGGTTGGTGCCCCGCCCGGGGTGTCCCCTGCCCTGCACCCTATGTGTTCTGGGATGGGCTCCAGGCTTCCCCGTGACCCTTAACAGGATGAAGCAGTATAGAAGATGAGTGACTGACTGTTATATGGTTCGGTTTTTAATTGTGGTCAGGGAAAGTGAATACAGAGATGTTTAGGAATATGAGTGGTGAAATTTCTGTAAATTATGCCTTCCTGGTTCATAGTTTTGGCAACACTAACTCTAGTCAGACTGAGTCTGAACTAAAATTTTGATTAATGTAAAATTAAACCAAAAACACATTATTACAGTACTATAATATTTTTAAACCATTGAAAATATGAAATGGTGAAGAATGTAGGAATACTATAGACCTTCTGATTTGCAAGTGACAGAGATGTACTGTGCTGTACCGTAGAGAAGGTAATATTCATCTCATAATCACCAGTCAGGGCATCATACAAGTGAGAAAGCCCTGCAAGATTTAAGAGGTACTGAACTGGACTCAAACCCTTTCTAGCTTCTCCCCTGTAAGAATGTCAATATCAGTGTCCGTTTATTTATATAGCACATTTAATACAACAGTGTCCTCCAAACTGCTGTACAGGTAATTACAAGGAAATAAGCATAAAATCAGAACAAATAAATTATGAATTAAACTCTTGCACACATTTTTAAACGTGAGCTAAGAGTAACAATTATGCACTTTTCACTGTTCATTAGATAGTCTTCGATCTGAGACCACGCCTAGAGCACCAAGAACAAGACAGTTTTTTAATCAGAAAAGGTTGATCTCACACATTAAAAACCGCTTGTACTGGCCACTCAAAGAGTATACAGTGGGCTGAAGTGGCTCGGTAAATGGGCTTGCATTCGATGGAAATCTACAAGAACCTGGTGCACTCATCCCTGCGGCAGGCAGATGTTTCGTTTTGTTCAGCGGAGCATAATGGCTCCTGAGAAAAGTGTTTGCACTACTGCTGCAACACTGCGTACTCAAACCACACGCCCTCGCTTTGAAGGCACACTTCTCAGAGAATAAACACTGACAATCACTGTTTTCTCATTGCCGCCGCTTCTCTGTCACTCTGATGGCCCATCAGTGAGCAAGTGCTTTGCCATTTAGGCACGCAAGAAAATTTTGCAAGCTTTGGTGAAGAGGGGGGGCTCAATCACTTTTTCCACTTTATCTGCCTCTTTAGATCCCAGTTTCACTGTTCGTCATCTCTTCGGCTTCATCCTGCTCCTTCATCCATTTAACTTCAGTTTTTCTTTTTTACACATTTGTAAATACTTAGATAACAAAGCATTGTTACACAGCATTTGTTACCAATCAAAAATCTGGAGTGCTGTCAGATCTTCTGTATGGCAGGGAGGGGGGCACTGAAACTGGTATGCCCTTTTGGTAGCTATCGATTAAAAAAAAAAATCAGATGACCATCTCTTCCACATCTCTGTTCCCTCACTCACATAAGTAAGGAAGCCCTGCCTCTGATGTGTCCTGAATCTGTCTGACTGTGAGTTACTCCTGAATTCACTTCTTATACAGTGTTCCTCAAGTCCTGCATTTTTTCCTAGGTGCACAACACAACATGAAGCCAAGATGTAGCAACAGCACTTCTACGTACGAAGTGGATGTAAAAGTTTTGTTATTGAATTAATATACTTTTTATTTCTTTTGTGACTCACAGAATGGGAAGCTTCTTGCCCCATGTGGTCTGTGAAGTGATCATTTAGAATGAAGCCATTTGTGGGGGTGACGAAATGGGTTGAAGTAGAGCTCAGCCAATGTGAAGTGGGATGGTACTCACCGGTATGCAAGTGCTGGGAACGTGTCTTACGTACCAGCACCGCTCATAAGGGGAGTACCGACACTAGTTGTGCTTTCACACTCCCAGCACTGTGCACAGCAACAACACTTGCATTCTTTTTTGCCAAACAGTACTGCACATTTTTACACAGTGCAAGCTTGACAAAATGCAACGTTTGTGTTATGTCACATACAGAATTTATACAATATTAAAAATGTTGTGACATAGACAGGGGGCAGCAAAAGTCATTGTAAAGATGTAATTTTCTGATCTGAGCCTTTGAGGATAAAACTGGGCTACTTGGTCAACTAAAGACAGGGTGGTCAGGTCACACAGGGGTCACACAGTGACACCGGTCCAGAAGTCTGCTATGACGGCAAAGTTGCATAAAGGTCACATGGTGAGACTGGGTCGGCAGTTTGGCACGTCACGTAAATGTCGCTTGTGGCTGCTGGACAGCGAAGAGGTGGAGTTAGCAGCAGAGTGCTGGTGGCGGATGGCACGGCGCGGGCACAGCACACCTCCCCCCAGCAGCAGAACATCTCTGACAGCTGTGCGAAAGGGCCGGCTTACAAAGCAGTACAGGAAAAAGTTGACAGCTGTATTGAGCATGGCCAGCATGTTGGCCAGGTCATAGGCCAGGTGAACACGCCAATTGCGGTGCACAGAGGAGACATGCAGGTGATAAAGGACCACCACGGTGCGTGGTGCCCACAGTACAGAGAACACAGAGGTGACAGCCAGCAGTATGGCAGTGGTCTTCCCCAGGTGGTACGATGGCACCCCCTGATAGCCACTGGCAATCCACTCTAAGCACTGCTGCCGCCGCCGCACTCTGAGCCGGTGCAGAATGAGAGTGTTTAGTGACAGGAAGATGCTGCAGGGCAGGAAGTAGATGATTGTCACATGCGTCCAAATGAGCGTCCGGTCCAGCGCCGTGGGCGGCCGGCTTACCCGCCATACATCTGACCACCAAAAGAAGGGTACACCTGAGGCTAGCGCCAGCGCAAGGACAACGCCAATAATGCGTCGCGCTCGGGCTGGGTAGCTGATGCGTCGGTGCTGTAGCGGGTAGCACAGTGCCAGATAGCGATCCACTGTGAGCGGCACAGCGGCCCATATGGACGCGTGATTGGCAGCGAACTCCAGGGTGCTGACAAGGTGCAGCAGGAGCTTGGGAACCTGCCGGTGGAACACAGCTGTCTCCAGCAAGAAGCCCACGAAGATGATGAAAAGCTGTGTCAGGATGTCAGAGCCCGTCAGCGCCTGCAGATACACGTACAGTGCCTTCTTGGTCCGGCTCGCCAACCGCGACAGCACCACCAACGTTAGGATGTTCACTGAGCCAGGAGAGGAGAGGGGAGGGAGGGCAAAGTCAACAAGACAGCTGCCAGACTCATTCTGCATACAGCACATTGTACCATGTACTTAAGAGACTTCATGTCAGTATACGCAACATATACATGTACTAATTAAATCCAATGTAAGTAATTTAAGTGTAAGTGATGTGAGAGTCTGTAGTTAAAAAGTGAATTGTTTCTGAATGTTCTGAAATACAGTACATGATACATAGACTGTTTTTTCATATGTTGGCACACTGTGATGCTTCATTGCACAGATGTCATTTGGATTTTACTGGTCCTTCAAAAGATCTCCTGTTAAACCGGCCCTCCACACACACACACACACACACACACACACACACACACAATGGCTCCTGAAACCCACAGTGCAGTCTTTAATGAATTACACATGGTGAAATTTTTGGGGAAATGGCCATTTCTTAATCAGCCAACCCAGTGTAGGATGTGACTAACAGGTGCAAGCGATAGCAATGTTGCTTCTATGAACCAATCCCCAATGGTTTACTTAATCTAATATTGTGGGTCATGTGACAAAGGCATACAGTTGCGCTGACAGTAATGGGTGACCAAATGGACAGTGTGAAATGACCCAGGAGGACTGGCAAATCCTTAGATCAACACTAAAGTTTTCTCACCTCAACAGCCTTCGTGCTTGTAGTCTGTTTGTACCGATTCAAAACCACCTTGTTAGGTGTAAGGTTTTCTTGTTTAATAAACTTTATAATAAACACCAATTGTATACACTAGCCTTTAAATCATTCAAGTATATTTGCCATGTTATTTTAGCACCATGCAGTTTTTTAGTATGTCGTGCCATAATTTTTATCTACTGTGTCATTCCCTGTTTCTTCGGTTGCCATTGTGCTGTACCTGGTACTCCCACACAGAGGAGGGCACTGTAGTAGGCTACAGGGATGGCTCCCAGGACACACCTCGAAGGCAGACTGCTGTCGGCGCCTGCTGGCTCCTCTTGGAAGTTATATGTAGTGTTGTTGGTCCACGTGGTCATGGCTTGCCATTTTATTTTTACCCCTTTTAATATAAGATGAGATGGAAAGAACAAAAACAGTGGTTAAACACAGTCCTCAACATGTTAAACATTCAATGCCGCTCTGTACATTTAAGGATTAAACACAGATCCACTTCACAAAGTTTGATTTAAACAATCTTAAGCACACAGTACAGCAGAACAGAAAATCCATGGCATGAAGAACATTTATTTTCCAGAAGAAGAAATTCTTTTAACTTTAAGACACTTAATGACATGATATATGACTGCCATGCCAGCCTTATGAAGGGCAGCCATTGACCTAAGTTAATATTTTTACCCTTTTGTCACAATATACATTTGTAGAATTAAAGGGAACTTAAGAGACAGCAGCATGCTAGCTGCTGTGGTCCCCTCAGGTAAATACAGAAATGAGGCAATAAAGTGGTCAAATGTCAACTTATTGAATGGAAACCTACACACCTAAAAGGTTGTCACAGAACAGCTGTTCACAAAAAACATGTGTCACTACATCAGGGAAAGATCTTTACAACAACCAAATTAAATTAAAAGCATATGTGTAAGTGCAAAATACTGTCAAAGGACAAAGATCACAGTCTGTGAGCAGCACCCAGTCACCATATGTCAGTTTTAATGTAAAAATCTTCTTGTCATTTTTATCTGTTGCCTTTGTAATTTTCCACTGCAGAAAAATACAATAAAACTCAACTTTATCCAGTGCAAATTTAGACTGCTGTTCCAGGGAAAAAACAAGGTACACAGACTAAAAAGGGGTTTATGTAATCATACATTTGGTAAGTCATGTCTTATATCCTTACATGTACAATTCACAAAGTTACTACCCCAAAAAACTGGACATCTGCTGCTATATTCCCGAACATCAGCTATAGTACAATAAACACAGATAAAGTTGAGGCCTGCAAAATGTCATAGAAACAGTTCAGGAGGCATGCTTAAAGGGAAACACGAATCAAAAGCAGGGAAATGTCACACGTCAGCTAGTTTTGTCACTGACACTGTTACGTTTTTTAACCCCTGTCCACAAAGCTGCAGTCTAAATAATGGTCTTTAATAGCTGTTTCAGCAAGTCATAGAAAGCCACTTGTGCTTCTGGTAGAAGGGTAGTGATTTTGTTCAAATCCGTGCAGTTGGAGCACACTTTCAGCCTACTGAGCTAAAGATCCAAGTCCCTCACTTGGAGGACTAATCAGACTCTTCTGACAATCGGAGGTTCCTACCATGGCAGTATTTAATCTGCTACACATACCTTTTTCCTGCAATTATTGAAATAATGATGCAGTGTTTTCTAGTCCACATCTCTACTGTCATTTGTAATAGACAAAACATATAACCTCTTAGAACATCTTTATGGCAAGCTATTAGCTAAAGTAACTCATAAACCATTTTTTAAAATTTCCATATAAATAGTGTTGATTGCAAACCAATCAAGTCTATCTGTGAATCTATATAATATATTGACAAATTTCCCATTCCATTATAAGTGTGATTTTAAATGGTTCATGTCTAGCTGGGGTTACATAATGCAAACATATAGGAAGTACATAAAAGAAGCGTGCTTGTGAGGACAAAGGGTACCTTAAATGAGACAAGACTGAAGCAACCTTTGACATCTTAATTTTTTTATTATCCTTCCTGTTTTCCCCATCTGTTAGGCTCAGTGGTTGTTCACAGTTATCTCCATCCACTTATTACAATCTCTTATCTGTCCAAACTGCCCTTTTTATCATTGCCTCAATGACATCACGACTACTAACCTGTATCCATTCCCACACATTCAGGATTCCTCTGCCCTCTTGGCCAGGAAAGTCATTTTTCCTCAAGACATAAACTGCAATGATCACTCCATTCAGGCTTTTAGAGTTTTCCTGCATGCCTTTTGGGTTAAAGAATGCCTCCCAAATGTTCCATCACTTTATTGACAGCATTTTGAGGAATCTGTCTTTTATGTTTGTTTATCTGGGTGACATTTTAGTTGCCATCTAAATTGGATAAGTACATGGTGCACCTTAGAGGCTTCTTTGAATTTTTAAGTGGCCATTGTCTAATCAATGACCTGGCAAAGTGCCAGTTTGGGCTGCCTTCTTTTGATTTCCTCACCCACTGCATCAATAAAGATGGGACTTTTTCATTGCCCACTAAAGTGGAGGCTGTTAAAGATTTCCCTTGACCAGTCTCTGTTCGGGCTCTGCAGGAGTTTTTGGACATGATGAATTTTTACAACTATTTCATCCCCCATGTGGTCCAGTGCATGCAGCCTCTGTATAAAGCCCTCAAAGGAAAGATTCTCAAGTGTTTTCTTGACTGCTGTGATGAGATGTCCAGAGCATTTCTTGACACCAAAAAGGCACTGACTAATACAACTCTGCTCACACACCCATTACACGGTGCTCCAAACTACCTTATCACAAATGCCTCCGATATTACGGTTAGTGCCACACACAAGCATTTGGTGAATGGAATTTGGCAACCACTAGTGTTTTTCAGCCAACAACTCTGCCCCAGTAAGCAAAATTATATCATTCTCAACCACAAGCTCCTTTGTCTTTTCTTGGCTATTCATCACTTCTGTTTCTTTTTGGAAGGCCGCCCATTCACAACATTTGTGACAAGCTCCTGGTGTTCACTATGAGTAAGACACCTGAGCTGTCCACCCACCAACAGCACCAGTTCTCGATGATTTCAAAGTTCACAACAGACAATGGCAAAAGACAGGGAAAGACAACCTTATGGCAGACTACCTATTTTCCATTCATCGCAAGCCCAGTGCATTGACTATGCCCAAATGGCTGCTGATCAGGTTTTTGAGCCCGACATCCAATCGTACAGGTCTGCAATCACCAGTTTGCAAATAGCTAATGTTCCTTTCGCTGATTATGGTGACACACTGCTGTGTGACATTTCCATAGGTCAGCCCAGGTCAACTGTTTCCACAGGCTGGTGCAGACAGATTTTTGATGTCTTGCATGGTCTTTCTCACCTGATCTGGAAAGACTCCACGCGGGCATAGCCTGAAAAAGGATGTTGGAGCCTGTACAAATACCTCATTACAGTGCCAGCGGGCTAAGGTGCATTGCTACATCAAGGCCCCCCATTGGCATTCTTGCAGTCCCTGAGTGGCATTTTGACCACATGAATGTGGACTTGGTGGGGGCCCTTTCCACTTCTCAGGGGTTCACTAAACTCCTGAGCATGGTGAACAAAACTTCCTGCTGTCCAATGCCAAGATTTCCCTCCAGTGCCTACAACACAGTATGGTTTACCACATTTATATGTTCCATCAGGAGGCAAAGTACATTTTTGTTCACCACAATACTTACCAGGGTCCTGTACTACCTCATACAATGGGTCATTCTGTGTCCTTAAAGCTGGAAGACAAGTTTTTCATACTTGACATTGGTGGCAAGCCTGACCAGAATTTTAAGGACTGACTCAAGCCTCTCCTCCTAGATTTGGATGACCAGGCTGTGACTGCGTGGATGCCAAGGCACAACCAATCCACTGCAGTGGGCCCTGGTTTAAAGGCTGCATTAGACTCCACTATTCCAGACCAGAATTTTACGAGCTACCTGGCTGGGTGGTGTGGTCCCCTTGGCTTCTGAATATGCCAGTCTTGGGAAATTCTGAGGAGTGTGTTTAGGGGTTACCCTGCAATCAAACTAACCAAGTGGACTGCCTCTTTTAGAAGGTGATAGTGGAAGATAAGGTTGTTGTACTCTTTCACATTCTTTCAAATGTTGTACTCATACACATTCATTAAACCCTAACTGAAGATCTACTTTTTTGATTTAGCCTTCCCACAACAGTCTCCATATCTCACTGTAATTAATGTTGCTGGCACATACTGTACATGCCAGTACGACTGTGATATTTTGCTATGGGACAACCAGTGTTCGTATTATTTACTAATCCATCTCTCCAATTTTTCTTTGTCAGTATGTGTACCCGGTGCCCACCTGGGCACCATCTGAGCAGGATGCCTTGTTAGAGCTGCTGACACCTAGTGTAGCCCCTCAGATAAGGCTTTCACCCAAGGGGCACCATGAGTCTGCTGAGACTTACTTCAACACCTGGAGCAAAGGAGGACTATATAGTGCTATTTAGAATTCATATTCTCAATCATAACCTGTTTATTCTGTAAAAGCCAATCAGTTTTGGGCCCCTACAGTATGTATATATGTATTATATA